>ML108248.1:69262-108696 GCA_003697995.1 Taxidea taxus jeffersonii | reverse complement strand
GCCCACCCCACCCTCAACCCAGGTGACTACAACTGACGGAGATATTTCCTAAGAAAGCCTGGGCACAGGCTCTGGATTTTGAGGTTATTCTGCCCCCAACCCGCAGGCATATGTACGCAAACTAAAGTTAGTCTTGAGCCCTTGCCCTGATACTCACATCACCGTAAGAGGTTAATACCTGCAAGGAATAGAAGCTCCAAATAAAATTATGGATCCATCTTAGAAGAGTAACAGCTATGAGAAAAAAAAAAAAAAAAAACAAAGTAGACAACAAGAAAGCACAATGAATAGACAAGGCCCAAGAGTAATTTTAAATGACCTCATTCAGGAGTCTTAGGAAGATAAGGAAGGATATTGCAAACCAGAAGCTGAGACAAGAAGACAAAAAGAAGAACCAACTGGACATACTAGATATGTAAAATATAACAATTAAGATGAAATGGGTCTGATAGCAGAGCAGACACAAAATACTGTTGAGAAAAAAATAGATCAAAAAGAAATAATCATCACAAATATATATCAATCTAGCAATATGTCTACAAAATACAATAAACCAATCAAAAGTCTGAGAAGTAATCTCAATCTTTGTACTTTATGATTTAAGATGCTCCTCTCAGAAACTGATAGATCAGATTCCAAAATAACCAACTGCATGGAAGAGCTAAATAACACATTGTTCACTCTGAATTTATCGACACATAAAAATTTACATCACCAAAATAATACACATCCTTTTAAAACACATGTGGATATTTATAAAATTAACTATATACTCAGTCACAAAGGAAGTTTCAATAAATTCCACAGAATCAACATCATGGAGACTGTTCTCTAATCACGATAAAATAAAATTTAAAATGAATCCAAAAGGGTAGGCTTTTAAATCTCACACGTCCAAAAAAAAATCATATTTACTAAACAATCATATTTAAAAGGAAATTATAAGGACAATTTTAAAATATTTTAAGTAAACAGTAAAAAACATTAAAAATTTGGCATGCAGCTAAATAAGTGCTTAAAAGGAAAGTTGTAACCTTAAATATATTTGTTGAAAACCAAGAAAGCATGAAAGAAAGTGAGCAAAGCATTTAACTCGAAATAAAATCAGAAAAAGAGCTGTAAGTAAACACAAGGAGTCAGGTAGAAAGGAAATAGCAAAAATAAGGACAAAATCAATGACATAGATCATTAAAAAAGAAATAGTGAAGTTTAATAAAATCAAAAGCTGATTCTTTGAAAAGATTAATAAGATCAATAAAGTTCTGATAAAACTAGGAAAAAGAGGGGCGCCTGGGTGGCTCAGTGGGTTAAGGCCTCTGCCTTCGGCTCGGGTCATGATCCCAGGTCCTGGGATCGAGCCCCACATCGGGCTCTCTGCTCGGCCAGAAGCCTGCTTCCTCCTCTCTCTCTGCCTGTGTCTCTGCCTGCTTGTGATCTCTGTCTGTCAAATAAATAAATAAAATATTTAAAAAAAAAAAAACTAGGAAAAAGAGAAGAAAATAAGCAAAATGCAGAATGAATGGGGGGAAATAACTCAGACACAATAGATTATTTTGAAAAATTCAACCTTAGAATTAATACGATAATGGATTGAGAAAACTCAGATGAAAGAGGTAATTGCTGGGAAATTATGAAATGCCAAAGTGGCACTAGAACTACAGAAACCTTGACTTAAAGTTCAAAGAAGCTTACTTTATACAACACTAAACAGAGATTGTGATAGATTAAGACATTTGCAATGTCAAAATCAATGTGGCAATGCTATTTAGAAAACACCAGGAACTAGAACAAAACAGCAAGAAAAAGACAAGAAACCAGTAGAAAAATGGGTAGAGGAAATGAATTGTTGGTAATTTACAGAAGAAAAATCAAATGGCAGACAATGCTTGACCTTACTAGGAATAAGAAAAACACAAATGAAAACAATTTTTTCCCTCACAACACTTTACACTCCTGAGTTGGTTAAAAAAAGAAAAACAAAAGAGAAAGTCATAATTGCCAAATATGGACACAAACGTGGGGAAATGGGGACCCTTGTGTGCTGTTGCTGGGGTTGGATGTTGAGAGGGAGGTAGATTGGTGAAGTTATTACAGGGAACAAAATCTGCAACCCCAAAATGTGTCTCTTTGGCATGTGGATTATTTTAAGCTGAGTATTTTTAAGAAACAGAAGGTTCAGGAGGAAACTTCAATCTCCCAGCCAACTGCCTAAAAGAATTTAGGTAGAGGGCTTGCTCCAGGAAGGGAGTTATCACCATAGATAACAACAGAATAATGGGAACTAGCAGTGGTAAAAAGGGAGAAATTTAGCAGTCTGTTTGTAAAAATCCCTCTGTCCCATTGTTTTTGTATGGTCTGACAAACAAGGGAATTGTATTCCTTCCCTTTGAAGACCTTATCCCCCCTCCTTAGCTCTGGAAGGCATATGAGCCTCAATTATCTGACTGCCTATGAGCCTCAAAATTTTTGGAACCCCCACACCTACGCAATCAAACCAGATTTTCTCCTGTTAATCTGTCTCACGTCGATTTAATTCTTAGACCAGCCAAAAGAACCTTGAAGTACAGAGAACATTTGTTTTTCTTTCCATCACTATTCTGGAAAGGAATTTGGTAAGGCTTTCTGAAATTAAACATGTGTAAACTAATACCCAGCAATCCCACTGCTGAATACATATACGCTCAAAGAAACTCAGCCATAGTTCCACATGCACAAGAGGTACATGCACAAGAATCCTCAAGGCAGCCTCTCTGTGGAAGTGGGTTGTGGGATATCACTATCACGTCCATCTCTAGCAATGTGGATAAGTAATACGTGGTGAATGAATGCCATGAAGTGACAAATACATACAGTAACATGGCCTGATAACAAAAATAGATTGTTGAAAGAAATAAGAAATAAAACTGTGTCTACAGTACAACAGTACTTAAGCAAATTTTACAACACATATTCACAAAAATAAATATTATGTAGTCCCAGGATGTATACATAGTTAAATGCATATGTCATTTGGGGGGGGGAAATCTGAAGCAACTGAGGAAACTCAAGCGGCACACGCAAATCTGGGAGAAAACAGCTTTATTTTCGCCAGCGGGCTCAGTGGGATCGTTCCCCAAAGACTGAGCACCTGGCAGGGTTAGAGGTGAGTTGTTATGGTTATGGGTGATGGGGGATGGTAACGGGACGTTTTTCGTGGTTTCTCAGGGCCCATTGACCCCCTTTATGGGGAAGTATAATCTATACGGAAATGTTTCATGAGAGCGCTAACTCATCGGGGAACTTGTTTTCTTTTCTTAACCAATCAGGGCCGCCATTTAGTCTTTTCTTCTTCCTCAGCAGGAGCAATGGAGAGCAGCGGTCAGGAAGGGCCTGAGGCCCGAGGGTCTCTATCCACCTCAATTTATGCACTTATATATCAAACACAGAACACTGAGTACCTTTAGTGGGAAGGGAAGGAGATGGAGGTGAGGAGCAATAAAGTGGGAGACATGCAAGAGTGTGGAGAGAGATAACAATGTTATAAAAGGCAGTTGGGTCTTCTGATCAAGACAGTCTTACTCTCAGCAAATGATCCAAGGGTTTCCAATTAAGCAAAACAAGAAGACTCTGACCAGATACTAAGAGCAGTTTACAAATCATAGAGGATGAAGAGCAATGCAAGAATCAATAGGGACTTCCCTTGAGGCTGAAGAATAAATACTGGCCATTGTAAGCTAGATAAGGAAACCAGCATGCTAGAATAATGTCCCTGATTCCTGGAAAAGAGCTTCTAAAATCCTTGGTGTCTCCTGGATGGTAAAAGTATCTTTGTTTGATAGTAAGATGACTCCTGGCTGAGCCTTTAGTTAGCTTCATGATGGCAGCTGGTCACCAAAAACACCAAACCATCACTAGAGAGTTAGAACTTTAAGCCCACTCACCCCTCCACCCATTGCTGCAGGGAGGGAAGGAGTTAGAAATTGAGTTCAATCACCAGTGTCCAATGACTTAATCAATTGTATCTACATAATGAAACCTCCATAAAACCCATAAATGATGGGGTTTGGAGAGTGTCCAGGTTGTTGAACACACTGATGTGCTGGGAAGGTGGGTCACCCAAAGAGAGCATGGAAATGCCACCCCACTTCACCCTCATATCTTGCCCTATGCCTCTCTTCCATTTGGTTGTTCCTGAGTTGCCTCCTTTATATTAAACCAGTAAACATAAAGAAATTATTTTCATGAGTTTCATAAGCTGTTGTAGCAAATTATCAAACAAAGCTGTGGTGCATAGCTCGTTGGTCAGAAGTATTAGTGGCCCAGGACTTGCGGCTGGGACCTAAAGTGGGGGCAGTCTTAGAGGACTGAGGGATCTGACACTAATTAGGGATCTGACACTAAGTAGTGTCAAAACTGAATCAAATTGTTGGACATCAGAGAACTGGAGAAGCGGTGTCAGAGGGAATCACAGAACCAGCCAGATCAGTCATGGTGGCTTAGGGAGTGAAGGATTTGCCAACTTCCTGTGATAATCACCAAACAAATGTAGTTTGATATTATTTTATGTCCATCAAGTGTATTAATGAAACTCTGGGCTATAAAGCAATGGTGTGAAGATCTCTACTAGTTCCAAATATGTAACACAAAAATATAGCACACATTAATGAAAGGATAATCTTAGAAGAATTAATCTTTGTGGCAGCAACAAGAGGCACAAAAGTTATTTATTAAGTAAAATACACTAACCAAATTCATTTGCACTAGCTAGGGTAGGATTTTCCTCTGATCAGAAAGTTCACTAACACATTGTTCTATCTGCATACTTTTCCACTGGATATAGAAATAACAAATATTAGCAGGTCTAACGCTGATAGAGTAGTTTGTTTTTCCGGTCAAGTCTCTTTCATAATGGCAAAATGGCCTCTCCACATCTCAGTTCAGAAAACCTGGCATTGGCCCAGATTTGTAGCATTTACTTAATGGCCAGGAAGGCTGAAGCCTGCTTATCCAACAATGAACATTTTGTGGGCTGCCACTATAACTACAAAGAATCTTTATCCACCTAAAAGTAATGTCCTCTTGCATATCCAAGGGAATTCAGTCATAAGGAAAAAAAAAACAAATATTTTATGCAAGGTATGAAATGCAGGCCATAAGTACAGGTGTGCAAAATGCATCTTTCTTTATTACTCCATAATTATTTAATTTCTGGTTTGGGCTCCTATTCTCCAAAGTCAACTTGGAGTTGTATCTGAATTCTGGGGGTCTCAGACAACAGTTAGGCATTAAGAGGTGGTAAGTGATTACTTGTCCTCGAGTGCATCTTCTAAGACTCCAGTCTTAGACTTCTAAGACTCCAGTCTTCTAAGACTATGTTCCATATCTAAAATACCACCATGCTCAAATAAGTCCTTAACAGACAGGGATGGCCAAGAAGAAGGACAAGCATGTCACAGAACATTGAATTCAAGTCAGCAACTAAATGCTGATAAGGATTAGGTATAAAATTCTTTGCATTCCAAGCCACATCACTAGGAGATGATTTACACTCCAAAATGTATACTTGCTCACACTAGATTTTGCTGTCAATACTCAGAATGAGATTGCTGCTCTTCAAATTTGGAAGGTAAAGGAATTGCATTGAAACTTCCACCTACTTCATTATCGATGGAACAGAAATAAAAAGAAGACTGGCACTTGTTCTAAGTTCACAGAGATGTACAAACTCAAAACAAAGTGCCTTGGTTAGTGCTCATTAAGGTATAACAGGCAGAACTCCATCTCAAACTGGCTTAAAGCCTACAAAAATTTACTTTTTATGTGACTGAAACAGCGGAGACAGTGCAGGCTCCCTGCTGGACCATAATATCAACACAGTTGAGGCTTGGTTTCTCTGAGGGTTTCTTACTTCTGCCCACTTTATTGGGCCAGACTCATCCTCCAAATGCTCCCAGGGCAATATTCTTTCATTCAATAAATATTTATTAAGTACTTCTAATGTGCCAGGCATTGTTTATGTTTTGGGGACACAGAAGTGAAAATGCAAGATAAAGCATACATTCTGGTATGAGAGAGATATAATAAACACACAAGACAAGACATAAAATATGATAAAATATGGTGTTTGTTTCAAAAGTCCTCTGGAAAAAAATAAACTGAAACAAAAGAGAGTGATGGGAATGCTACATTAGCAACAGTGAGCAAGGAAGTCCTTTCCGAGGAAGAAGCATTTCACCTGGGTCCTAACTAAGATGAGACACTGGCCATGATAAGACATGGGCAAAGTGTGTCAGGCAGCAGGAACATCCACTGTGAAGCCCCAAGAAGAGGAGTTTGTGTGGCATGCTGGAGGAATAGCAAGGGGGGGGGGCAGTGTAGTTGGGGTACTCTGAGCAAGAAGAAGAGCAGTGTGAAATGGGGAGAGGTAAGAAGCCAAGACATGCTGGGAGAGACTTGGTAGGCAGAGTGCAGATGTGGGATATTAGTTCAAAGGTGACAGGAAACCACCAGGGGGTTTGAGCAGGGAAGTGTCTGATATGCTTTAAAAGGATCACTGCACCATGTGCAAAATAGTCAATAGGGGTGAATGAGCAGAAGCAGGAAGAACAGGTAGGGAATTGGATAGTGGCCCCCAAAGATACATCCAAATCCTTTCCCCTGCAACCTGTGAATGGGACCTTATTTGGAAAAGAGGTCTTTGCAGGTGTAATTAAGTTAAGGATCTCAATATGAGATCATCCTGGACTTGGAGTGGGCCCTGAATCCAGAAGCAGGTATCTTCCAAGAGAAGAACAGAGGGAGACTGGACACACAGAGACAGAAAGAAGAAGGCCACATTAGAGTCTGAGGCAGAGAATGGAGTTATGCTGCCATAGGCCGAGGATTACTTGGGACCACCCAAATCTAGAAGAGGTAAGGAAGGAGTCTCTACTAGAGAGTTTGGAGGGAACATGGCCCTGTCAGTACCTGATTCCAGATTCTTGGCTCCAGAATTAAGGAAAAAAAGTTTGCTATTTTTAGCCACAAAATGTGTAGTACTTTGTTATAGCAGCACTAGAAAACTAATACAGCAGCTCTCATGGCATTCAGGCAAAAGATGCTAGTGGCCCAGACAAAGATGAGAGTGGTATAGATGGTGAAACTGGTCTTCTGGGCTTACAATTTGATGGCGGAGATACAAATTAATAGTTTCCTAGAACTGAAAGGATTTGCTACTCTACTATCATCCAGAAGAGGAGAGAGGTCCACATTCACCAGCTGAAATCCTGAGTGTCATTCTGAATGAGCCATTCTAGTCATAAGCCTTCCCTGGGTCAGACAGACGCCATGCACAAAAGGGCACAGGCCTGAGCTGTAAACTAGAGTGGACATGGTGTCCTACAGCTCTTTCATCTTTCCTAAACAAACCCAAATTCATCTCAACCATCTGTCCCTCTTGAAGGGAGCCCACAATGTTGCATCAGGGAAAACTGACCCCATCTCCAGGTCTGGGATAGATCAAAGTCAGTCCCAGCTGAAGGATCTCATTAATGTGCTGCAGAAATGAACACTTGGAGTGCGGAGTCACTGACCTCCTCAGCAGTCACAGTGGCTAGGTGACCTGAGTCAGTCACAGCCCCCAGGATCAGTCACTTCCAGCTCCAAGCCTTCTAGCCCCATTCTTGCCCTAGGAGACCATCAAATATTTTTATTTCAAGTGTGTGTTATGATGTGGAGAAAAAAAAACAAAAAGTAAAAAACAAACAACAACAACAAAAACACAAAAAACAAAACAGGGCTGTTGATAATCCCCTACACTGCCAGTAAATTATTTAGGAGCCCAAACCTAAGCCAATGAGTTTATAAGCTCATGGCATTCCCTGGGGAACTTGGCCTGGGGTGAACTTGATACCAAAGGAACATCTCTGCCTTTCTCTCTCTCTCTCTCTCTCTGTCTCTGTCTCTCTCTCTCTGGACATGAACAAGGAAACATGTACTCCTACTTCTACTTATAGCCACCTTGTGACCCATGGCAGCCAACTGGAGATAAGCACAGACACATGGAAAATTATATAGAAACAGACTTGGAAGCTTGAACATACCATGCCTTCAGCCCATTCTTCCTCTCTGGACTTTGAACTACAGAAATTTACGAATTTCCTTATTTTAAACTTGTTCGAATTAAGGTTTTGGTAACCTGTATCTCTGTGCATCCTGACAAATCTAGCACCTTTCCCAGACCATAGAGGCAGGAGAGAGTTCATTCTAAGTGGCTTAGCTTAATTAGGGTCACTTCTGGAACAGGGAAGAAGTCAACCTCATCTAAGTCACATGGCTAAAATGCCTAACCATAATGTGGATTAAATTGTATAATTTTTAAATGATACATTATTTTATCACATTATTCAATCAGTGAAGGAAAACATGGGCCTGGAAGAAATACTTATTATAGCATATTTGAAAAATATTTGGAATAAGAGAGTTAACACTATTTTATTCTTGAACTATTCTCTAACAGGTTTAGTTGGTCTCTTTACAGATTATAGCACCAGATCCATCAAGAAATAATATACAGAGTGAGTGCCTTTATTTTTATAGGTATAACAGTTGTTTCTCTGGCTATTAACCTGGGAAAGGACATTCAAGGCAGTAAAACAACTGTTTAATGGCAGAACAAACCAACCAACAAATCCTGAGCCACAAGCAGCATGTTTGATATAATCCAACTTGGCCCCCACCCTCAAGCCACTTGTCCCCACTCAGGCATAGAATGAGGAATAAGGGCCTACTACTCAAAACAACACAGAAACCATGCTGCTCTGGGAAGGAAGATGGAGCAGAAGCCACAGACTAGCTGCTCACAGACAAAATCAGCCCACAGACATGTCTTGTTTCACGTGCATGGTGTAGATCATTAAAATTTCATCCTTGTGAGGAGACCATTCTTAAACTGGCCAATTTAGTTTTCCCTTTCAGGGGGCCCAAGCTGCAGCTTTCCCATTTACTTCTTTTTTTCTTTTTTAAAGATTGTATTTATTTATTTTGACAGGGGGAGAGAGAGCACAAGTAGGCAGAGCAGCAGGCAGAGGGAGGGAGCTAGATCCCAGGACCCCAGGATCATGACCTGAGCTGTAGGCAGCTGCTTAACCCACTGAGCCACCCAGGTGCCCTCACATTTACTTCTTTATTTGATTTTGACTTGAAATCCTGTGAACAGCCTAAGGCAGTGCTCATTCCCCTTCTGAAAACTGAGAACATGGGACAGAGCAGTCAAGTGGCTGACACATGGTTCTGTTTCTCAGCAGGAGAAATCAAACCAGAGCGAGCTCTGCAGAATCCTATTCCGTTGCTCACCGAATCCTATTCCTGCTCACCGAATCATGCCGTGACTATTCACTCCACCTCCCCGCTTAGACAGAACTACTGCACTGCCATTATTGCCCCATACAAGGACAAAGAACATAAAAAATCTTTTAAAGAAGAGAGTGACCAAAGTTTACCCTATTTCTGAGATGCTCTTGATCCAATAATAAAACACTAAAGTACATGGATGAACCATTCTTAATATGTGAAAATAATGTTCCAGAAACATTTTATGAGGACAAGTACATGAAGTTACGTTTTTATGAGTGGTGTCAAATTTGCCTTGCCTTAGCATTCTTTTCCACTGCCATCAAAGGTGATGGCATGGAAGAGTTTAGGGACATAGTTTAAGGTGTTAACTGACATTATTACCCCTTTAACATTAATGGTTTGATAGATGTGACCAATCACCAATGTGGCATGAAGCAAGTTTCTGAGGGAAGATAAGTTAGAAAGAGAATAAAAATTAATAATATGTATTTAGGATTGGGGGAAATTAAAATAAAAAACAGTTCTTCCCACCAACATTTGTTCAGAACCCTGAGGCAATTACTATCTGACCAATGGTGGTTGTGTGGACCAGAAAGAAGACAGGCCACTGAGAGGGGTCAGAATGTAGATCTTAGATTTCAATTATATCTCAGTAACACTGTCATTTTATACCGAGTGGAGGGCATTGGCTAGAAAAGACTACTAGGTTAAAGATTAATTCTAATACAAAAAAAATTTCCACAGAATTAACAAACTATCCAATTTTAGCTATGATTTCTAAGACAGTTTCCTTCTGTGACTCCACACTCAAAGATCCATAAAGCAGCCTTTTTTGGATTTATTTCACATTCCTCTAGCAGATCCCACAGTGTTCAAAGGAGCGACAGCCAGAATTGGCACAGTGGTTTCCGGTATTTTCCTTGTATCTGAGGAGAAACAGGTTGTAAAGGACTAATCAAATGCTGTCCTCGCAAGAGCAAGAGACAGAGACGCAGGGAAGGAAGGCACTTCCTGCTAGTCTCCACTCCCCCTCCACCGGCCCTCGTGCACCTGCAGTGACCCCCAAACCCCAGAGGCTGGAATCAACATGGAAAGAATCCAATTAATATTTGTGAGTAGACAAAGTAAAATCTTCATAAAATATAAGAGCAACCTGAATTCGTGCTTTTTAGTGGGGAAAAAAATCATTAGGATAATTGACTAATATATGACAAGCTGCAGCTGGTTTGCCTCCTGCTGAATCCTGGGTTTGCCCCGTGCAGAGAAAACCCCAAGAACTTGTTCAAATATGTCACTCATCCCTCTTGTGACAGCTTTCACTAAATAGTTGGGGTAGAGAGGCTCTGAATGGTGCTTTTATTTTTTCCGTCAAGTCACTCTGCATTTGCAAAATAGAGTTACTCTCAAATGAGTGGATTTTAACTTTTTACTAAAAGTCATGAGAACTACAGCCTGGGGGAAATGTGACATCCCTAGAATTAAGTCTAGCACCGAAGGGGTGCCATCCAACCCTTTCACACCTGTTTAGAGACGCTGTGATCCACTGAGAATAGAAAGAGTGGGGGTACGAAGGCAAGCTCAGGGTTCCTCCATAAACATGGATGAAAACCAACAGGATGTGGAGGCCTGATGGAGAGGGCAAGGCTTTCCTGGCTTTGAAAGGTATAGAGTTGACTATGTACATTAGGAGGATGAAGAAAAGGGAAGAGAGAAGAATAACACTAGGGAAGTAAGGACCCCATTGTGAGGTCAGCTAAAATACCAAAGACCGTCCATGTTCCGCTGAGAGCTAAAATTTGGAGACTAAATGTATTTACAGAGAAGGAGTACAAAAATGATAACTCCATTGTGCATGACTAGTAGTGAGGGGCCGAAGTGTAGAAATAAGCCCAGAAAGCCACAGTCCAGTGTGTCCACACATGCTGAACTGCAAGAACCAAGCTGGGAGTGTCCTTACATCAGGGAACACTTTTTTTTTTTTTTTTCAATTTTCAATCCATCACAGACTGATGCCTTAGTAAAATAAATTGAAAATGAATTATTAGAAAAACATTTATGCACTTAGATGCAGCGGCAATACCTGACTGCCATAAGACTGTGAAATGCTTACCCTTGATTTCTCTGCTGATCTCATCTCAGCCCAGGAATACAGAGTTCCAAGGTGGGCACTGGTTTATGGGCCACTCTGAATAGCACTGGCTTACTCCACAGAGACTGGTCACAAAGGAGTACACCTGCAAGGCATCCTTCCACTTGGTAGACGTCGGCTTTCCAAAGGCAGAAATTGTGGGTCCCTGTTCCTGATAAAAGCCTGGGTACTGGCAACAGAAATAAAGCTTTCAAGTTGAGGAATGTGAGGGCACAGAAGGCAGGTAGGAATTTGCTTAACCAGAACAATACACAAAACCTAGTCATGTGACACCAAAATAGTCAAGCTTCCGTAAGGAGCTAAGGAGAGCAGGAACGAAGCATAAATCCTAGGTGAATAAAGAGAAGAGTGCCCATAATGGCAATTGCAGGGGCAGGGGGCAGGTGGCCACTGAAAGTGCCTGGGTGGCCGCTGTGTCTAGTTCCCACCAGAAAGCCACAATCTGAGCCCCTCTGGCTCAGCACAGGGGAGCACTGCTCAAGGCTCTGTAGAATGAGGACCCACTATCAATCCCTGCCAGGAGGCTGAAAAGAAGGCTCCGCTCATCACAAGAAGTTACCCGTCATTGCCCTGTATCTGTTTTCCTGATATCTGGAGTCACATGCTGTCTCTTAATTTTACTTATGTGTTTTGGAAGCTTTGCGGTTTCTCTGTTTATTAAATCTTCTTTCTGCTTCTTCCCAGAAGCTCTCTTTAAAAACACATAAACAGTTCAATGTGAAAATTAGCCGTGGTTGATTTATAATTCATTCTGGAAGAGCAGCTTTTAAAAAGACAGAGGGAATTAAGCAGAGAGTCAGGCTTGAGATGTACATGCCTCCCTCGGCTTTTGAATTAGATGTGTTTAATGGGAATGTGGATGCTAGGGCTAGGGATAGTGGATAAAATCTATTGGGCCTGCTGATACTAAACATTCCAGCTGTGAGTGGAATTCATTTTGGAATACACAAAGCGAATGAGCCTGGACAGGCTTTGAAGCTTCCTTTGAAAAGACCTGGCCTCTCCCTACCTACACCGGTCCACCGGGTTCTCTCTTCTGTGGAAACACTGATCTTTCTTAAAGAGAAGCTCAAATCCTGAAGCCCTTCATTATAGCCAGAGGTGAAAAGTAATTTTGAAATGTTCATTGCAATTCCTACTGAGGCCCCACACTCCTTCCATACCTTGACCAGTGGGGTTCTCCACCTGGTTAGCTGGTGAGGCTCCTGAGCCCCACGGGAGGAAGCTCTAGCCCCAGGTGGGGAGCTAAGACATCGAAGGACTCCCAGCATTCAAAGACTTGAGCAACGGAGGAAGTCTGCGTTGTTCCTTCATCTACATTGTTTTAAGTGGTGTTAGCAAAACTAAGAAAGCACAGGGAGAGCAAGTTTGAGCAGAACTCTGTCAGGAAAAGAGAAACCGGGCTACAGACAAGAAGGTGAGAGGAATGTCACAAAAAGTGACTTTAAAGAATCTGTTTCAGCAATTCACCTTTGATTAGAGTAAAAACACTTCCAACTGTTATGCATGAGGCAGTTCCTGACAAATATATCTATTTTATTTTTTAAAGGTTCAAGATTATTTTAGAAGACAAATCAGTATCTACAAGAAAAAGAAGAAGAAGAAAAAAAAACCCTGCTTCAATAATAAGGCCCTGCTTTCATATCTTTAGTTCAGAAGAATAGCCCCAAAGGATGGTACTCATGGTTTATGCAGTCCAGGACTGTGAGTTTGATAACAACCCCCGGGACAAGCCTGAAAGAGCTTGGATGTGCTATTTGAGGTCACCCTGAAAGGGCAGACTGGTCCCAGCTTCTCCAAGGAACCTCTGTCATTGGGAAAAGCGCACATACCCTACTGGAGTCCACTACCATCTCTTGGTGATTCACATATTTAAAAGGTTGTTTTCTACTCAGTAGTAATTCTGATTCTTATCTGTTTACTTTTATAATGTTTTGAAAAACAAGTCATTTTTTTTTACCTTATAATCCCTTTCCAGAATTTATCAATTTAAACCATGTCTCTTACAAACCTTCAACTCTCTAGGATTTTTTAAAAAAATTGTTTTTAATGTCTCTACACATAGCATCTAACTTCTCGTTTAGTTGCCCTTTTACAACACTTTTCTAGTTATGGTACTCAGAAATTAAATATACAGTTTAATCTTCTGACCTCCCTCTTATTAGCTGTATCATTTGACACAATTCTCATTTTACAGAGTTGGGAACTCGCTCACACTGCACTAGGTCTTCACATCCTATAAGCAATCTACTGTCCCTCCAGAATACTGCGTGCACACACACACACGCACACACCCCGCTGCCCTGTACTAGGTATTTTCACACACAGTATCTCTGTTAATCCAGAAACATCACTGTCAGGCATATTTTGCCATCCTCATTTTATAGTCAAGGAAACTGAAGCTCTCAGAGGCAAAGTAAATTGACCAAAACTACACAGCTGGGAAGAGGTGGAGTTGTAATGTTAAACTAGGTCTTCTTCTGGTCTCTTCCTTTACTTCTCTTTTCTTTATTGAATAAAGGAAACATGAACAACCTGCTAAATAACTATAGAAAAATGTCATGATACTGTGAATCAGATCAAAAAACAAAATACTGCCAGCATGTGCCCCTCCAATGATCACTTTTCTCTCCAGAGGTAACCACTGCCTTGATTCCTGTATTAATAACTTTATTTCTTTACAGTTTTATCAACATTGAATGCATCCCTAAACAACATAATTAATTTTGCCTGTTTTTGAAATTTGCATACATGGAACCATAGGATATGGTTTTATGTCTTGCTTTTCTTACTAAATGTGTATATATGTTGCTCCCAATGGCCATCATTCATTCACTGACATTATTACGTGATATTCTCCTCTATACAGGCTGATATTCAGGAACATGCCTTCCCATTGCAGGCATCTTCAGTCAATATCATCTGATTGGGCCAGCTTGATTGGTTAGCACCAAAACCATAACAGTTTGAACATCACTCTGATTGTATGTCTCCATCACAATAGATTTATTCCACTCTTACTGTTGAGAAACATCTATCCCTCAATTCTATATGCATATTTACTATTATTTCTTTCTGTGATAAAAAGAGACTTGAAAGGAAATACCTGCCTCATCACAGAACTCCTTTTCATACCTATATTTAACAACCGTTTTTGTACCTATGTCACATTTATATACCCTGAAGTTCACCAGTCTGAAGTATTTATGGAATTGTGCAGCAAACACCACTAATTCCAGAACATTTTTATCATTTCTAAGAGAAGTCTTCTACATATAAACATTCACTCCCAGCTCTCTTTCTCCCATCCTAGGCAATTAGAAATCTGATTTCTGTCTCTATGGATTTGCCTATCTGAATACTTCATATAAATGGGATCACACAACATGTGGCCTTTTATGACTGGATTCCTTCATTTAGCATAATGTTTCAATGTTCATCCATGTTATAGCATGTTAGTATTTCATTCCTTTTTATGACTAAATAATATTCCATTGCGTGGGTGGATATACCACATTTTGTTTATATATTCATCAATTGATAAACATTTGAGTTGTTTCTACTTTTTGGATATTATAAATAATGCTGCTGTGGATGTTCATACACAAGTTTTTGTGTAGATATGTGTTTTTATTTCCCTTGGATAGATATCTAGCAGAATGTTTGGGTCATCTAGTAACTCTATATTTAGCATCTTGAGGAATTTGCAACTGTTTACCAAAGTAAGTGTACCATTTTACATGACCAACAGCAATATACAAGGGTTTCAATTTCTCCACCTACTTGCCAACATCTCATGCTTTCCATCTTTTTTATTATAACCATTCTAGTGGATCTGATACGGTATCTCACTATGATTTTGAAATCTGCATTTCCTTAATGATTAATGATATCAAGCATCATTTTATGAGCTTCTTAGTCACTTGCACCTCTTTGGAGAAATGTTTATTCACATCATTTCTCATTTTTAACCTTATTACTCTTTTTATTATTAAGTTCTAAGAGTTCTTTATATATTCTGAATAAAAGTCCTATCAGATATATGATTTGCAAATATTTTCTTCTATTATGTGGATTTGTTAATGTCTTCTCATTTTCTTGATGACATTCTTGGAAGCACAAGGGTTTTTTACTTTGACGAAGTCCAAATTATTTTTTTTTTAAAGATTATTTATTTATTTATTTGATAGACAGAGATCACAAGTAGGCAGAGAGGCAGAGAGAGAGAGGAGGAAACAGGCTGTCCGCAGAGCAGAGAGCCTGATGCGGGGCTCGATCCCACAACCCTGGGATCATGACCCGAGCCGAAGGCAGCGGCCCTAACCCACTGAGCCACTCAGGCGCCCCGACAAAGTCCAAATTATTAATCTTCTCTTGTATCATTTGTGCTTTTGGTGTCACTATCTAATAAATTATTACCTAATTTAAGATCATGAAGATTTACTACTGTGTTTTGTCTAAGAATTTTATCACTTTAGCTCTTACATTTAAAGGTCTATGACCCATTTTGGAATTAATTTTTCAGTATGGTGTGAAGCAGGGTTCCAAATTCATTATTCTGCATTCAGATATTCAGTTTCCACCAGAACTGTTTTTTGGGAAAGGCTTTTCTTTCCCCATTAAATTGTATTGGCCTTTTCTATAATACAACGTAATGGTAAAGTTAAAGTCAATAAAAAAAAATATTTTGTTTATGTACATGGTTTGCTGTATAGGCCAACTATAAAAATAGAAAAATTTTAACAAATATATATGTGCTATTATGTTAAGTGTTTTATGCTAAATGTTTTAATATAGGAAATACACATATAGAAACATACTATGTAAACTAAGATGGTGATGTAAGAGTATTGGCTAGGAATGTTATTTCCTGTGGTTGGGGTGAATAGAAAAGCTACTGAAAAATGGCCTGAAATCCTAAAACAAAACTCTTTTGTTAAAGTGAGAGGACTAGACTACAGAGAAAATGGAAGACCTGTAAATAAATGGGGGAGTCAAGACAAGACTCTGATCTTTGGTAAGAGTTTGACAGCTAGGGCTGATAGACCAAGATCTATCATTTCCTAGGTCAAGCTGCACTCAACTGAGCCAACCCAAATAGATCAGGATCACTGATTTATACTCCTTTGGTGCTCCTGAAGGGTATCCCTACTGATCCACCCACTTACCACTGAACCCAGGAAAACTGTACAGGTTTGCAATATTAGCTATCAAAATCCAAATCCTTCAAAAGCCACGAATCAGCTAAAGAGGCACAAGCTCCCACCCTCTCACAACTTCCTTTTCTCATATTAATTCACTAAACAAACAGAAGTGGGAAGAAGAATTGGTGATCTTCTAAAGACTTCTTTTGTCCCTGTTCATTAAGTAGCCTTGGTACAAAACTCTCAGTTAAAAAGAAAAAAATAAAAATAAGAACTTTAGATTTTGAAAGCAAAATGCAAAATAATCTCTAAGAGCATTATCTCACCCTTGTCTGAATTAAAATTCATCTGTCTTTTGTAGACCCACTTCAACAGCCCTGTAAGATCTCCCTGTCATCTGTCTCCATCTGCTTGGCTCTTCTAGTTTTACAATTTTTCTAAACATGAAAACTTCATGACTTTGGAATCCCAGGAAAGATTTTCACTAACAATTGCCCTACCAATAATGAGGCAAATTGACTGGAGCCTGGATAGAGAAGAAGAAAACTATAAAATTACTTTGGGGGACAGTTGTAACATTTTTAATGTTAGTAGACTGCCTACTAAGTAATTTTATTATATCAATCTTAAATTTCTTGATGGGAGAATTATGTTGTACTCATGTAGGAAAATATCTTTGTTCTTAGGAGATAAATTCTAAAGTATTTAAGAGTGAAGTGTCATGATGCTAAAACTTACTTGAAAATAATTACAAAAAAATAAACACACACACACAAAGTATAGCAAATATGTAAAGTGTTTTATTTGAAACTGACATTGTTATAGATCTAAAATGGTTGAATATCAATAATAGTTCAACCATTATTGTATATATGGTTCAATCAATTATACTAAGAGCATATGACTGAATCTAAATTGGGTTTCTCAACATTGGGACTACTGATATTGTTTTAATTCTTTATTGTAGAGGGTTGATCTGTGAATTGTAGGATACTTAGCAGCATATCTGGCCTCTTTCTACCAGATGCCAGTAACACTCTCAACTGTGCAACCAACAATGTCTCAAGACATTGCCAAATATCTCCTGGGGGCAAAATCTCTCCCAACTGAGAACCACTAATCTAGAGAAATATATATAAGGCTATGTAAATGAAGGTACTTTTCTTTCAACTTCTCTGTAAAGTTTTTTTTCAAAATAAAAAGTTAGACAAATAATAATATGATAATACATTATGTGATTTATATTAATAATACTACTGATTATTGATTAATTGATCATTTATAAAACTGATTCTGGCACCAATTTTTTTTTCCTGATGTGGTGCTCTTTTTTTTTAAATTCTTTTTTATTCTGTCATGTTAGTCACCATATAATACATCATTAATTTTTGATGTAGTGTTCCATGATTCATTGTTTGCAAACACCCAGTGCTCCATGCAATACATGCCCTCCCTAATACCCATCACCGGGCTAACCCATCCTCCCACCCTTCTCCCCTCTAAAACCCTGTTTGTTTCTTGGAGTCCATAGTCTCTCATGCTTCTTCTTACCCTCCGATTTCTATCCCCTTCATGTTTCCCTTCCTTCTCCTAGTGTCCTCCATGCTATTCCTTGTGCACCAAATCTTGATGATTTCTGTTTTTTATACTTTTAAAAGACCAAAACCCTGAAAAGTTATATGCTGCATTTATGTTTATTACAGCATTATTTACAATAGTGAAAATTATTTGCAACAGCCAAGATATGATGGACCCAAGTGTCCATCAATAGATAAATGGATAAAAAAATATGTGGTATATAATGGAATATTATTCAGCCATAGAAAAGAATGAGATCTTGCCATTTGCAACAATGTGGATGTACTTAGAAGGTATTACACCAAGAGAAATAAATCAGAGAAAAACAAATACTATAGGACTTCACTTATATACAGAATCTAAAAAACAAATGAATAAACAAAGAAAAAAAAAACAGAAACAGACCCATAAATACAGAGAACAAACTAATGGTTGCCAGAGGGGAGTGTGGAAGTGAATGGGCAAAATGGGTGAAGGAGAGTGGGAGGTACAGGCTCCCAGTTATGGAATAAGTAAACCATGGGGATAAAAGGTACAGCATTGGAAATAAAGTCAATGACATTATAATAGCATTGTATGGTGACAGATGGTAGCTCCACTGTGGTGAGCATAGCATAATGTATAGACTTGTCGACTTACTATATTGTACGCCTGAAACTAATGTAACACTGTCTGTCAACTACATTTCAATTAAAATAATAATAATAAAAGACCAAAGCTCCTAAAGAACTGAATTCATAGACTTCTCTAATACTTTACTTGACTCCATACCTGAAGGATAAACTAAATGCTTCACTGGGCTCCTGTGCACTTGAGCCATAGAGAACTCAATAGAATAGAAAGGAAAATAACACTCTCTGGACACCTACCATATGGCAGGTGTCACTTTATATCACTTACTGAGAGGTGATTCCATTTGTAGAGATGAAGAAATGGAAGATGAAGAAGCAAACTCACTGAATGTAAGCATCCTGATCATGGTGACATGATGGCTAAGAAAGTGAGCAAGGACTAGAGTGCAGAACTGGAGCCTAATTTTTAAGTATACATTGTTTCACTACACTGAGGAAATTTGCTGATCTTGGCCTGTCTCTGTTATAATACCATCACAAATACCTGTTACATTCAAGCAAGTTAAAATTAAATATTAGACATCCTATTTTTATTTTTTTAAGATTTTATTTATTTATTTGACAGGCAGAGATCACAAGTAGGCAGAGAGGCAGGCAGAGAGAGAGATGGGGAAGCAGGCTCCCTGCTGAGCAGAGAGCTCGATGTGGGGCTCAATCCCAGGACCCTGAGATCATGACCTGAGCCACCCAGGCACCCCTAGACATCCTATTTTTAAAATTCACCCTACTTTGTGACTTAGTCATCTCTTTTTTTCTCTCTGTGCCCCCTCATCTCCCTTGGCTCTTCCTTTATTGTCACATCACTCTTGACTATTTCATATAAATCTATTCTCTCTCCCACTCCTCTCTCTCTCCTTCTCACCCTTCTGTTCAGCTTCTTCTCTCACTGACCACACCCTCAGGGAATTATCTTCTGTACCTTCCTCCCAACAAACACAGGCTAAAAAGGTTATGTTCTTTTTTTTTTAAGACTTTATTTATTTTTTATCTGACAGAGAGAGATCACAAGTAGGCAGAGAGGCAGGCAGACAGAGAGAAAGGGGGAAGCAGGCTCCCCACTGAGCAGAGAGCCCAATGCAGGGCTCGATCCCAGGACCCTGGGATCATGACCTGAGACAAAGGCAGAGGCATTAACCCACTGAGCCACCCAGGCGCCCCTAAAAAGGTTATGTTCTTAAGAGGAATGCTATGCTAGTTGCTAAGACTTTTTCACTTTTTCATATTTGGAATCAACTTCCTATCAACTTCCTTATAGATTTAAATTTTTTTAAATAAAATATTAGGAAAATAATAATGTCTTACACAGAGTAAACACCTAATGAATCTTAAATGCTGCATTGTTGTTGTTCTTATTTAAGAGTACCAAATTTTCTACCAGGAGTTTCTTTAAACATGAAGAAAAGCAAATGCATTACACTTCTGGTAATCACACAACTAAGTTTTCAATTTGATTTAGAGTATCTTTTGATTAGTTGCTGTTGGGTATAGTAATTTTTTCATTTTGGCAGATAATTTTGAAATTGGCTTATCATTTGGAGCCTAGTACCATAAGGTAAGACTAGAGTTTTTAAAATATCTGTTCACTGGAGACAAAGACCAAATTGTAGAAAACCCCTTTTTCCATCTTTCACTAGTTTCAAATCACTCATCTCACCACACCCCGCCCCTTCTCCATTCCCCATTCTCCTTCAGAGACTCCATTTATCAAGACATTAAAAATTATGTCAGTATGAGAAGGCAAAAGTGAAAACAGTGCAGAAACAATTTCCTCACTTGATCTGAACTTCAAACAACACTAGAACCCTCTAGGGGCACCTGGGTAGTTCAGTCAGTTAAAAGCCTGCCACCTTCTTCTCAGGTCATGATCCCAGCATCCTGGGCTGTAGTCCTGAGTCAGGCTCCCTACTCAGCACATCGTCTGCTTCTCCCTTTGCACTTCCTCTCCACTCGTGCTTGTTCACTCACTCATGAACTCTCTCTCTCTCTTTCTCTAATAAATAAGTCTTTTTAAAAAAAAAATTAGGACCATCTAGAGAGGAGAATATAGGACTCAGGAGGAAACTATCTAGAGCTTCAAAAGCAATGACTAAAGAAAGAAGGGGTTTCATCTTTGGGTGAAAGAAATACCTTCAATCTTGGACCTCAACTTTCTTTTCCAGGCAGTCTTAAAAATGTATAGAATGTTCTCATGATCTATTTGGGTTGACCAGGATACACTAAAATTGCCAAAGGGGTATTTCTTTCTAATGGTACACACACAGGTTAATTCATCCGAGTAGAAAAGGCAGAAGAGGGACTTAAAGGAAGCAGTAGTATTGCAGCTTGGGAAAGGGAGAAGGGAGCATGGGGAGAGAAGGAAGAACATGTCAAGAGAATTGGCATGTATGATAAACCAAGGATTAGGAAGAGAAGGGTATGGAATGGGGTAAATATAAATATGAAAACAAACTCTTTAAAGAGACCTCAAATGAGCAAAATATTTTTACTTCATACTATGGTGTCCCAATGTATTAGTGAGTACTCTTTGCACATTGCACAATTGTATGTCCAAACTGTTCTCCCAGACTCTGATGATTCAAAGCAAGGACAAACAGAATTCCTGTCAAATCGGTGGGCTAGAACTTGGGGTTATGGAGACATCTTACTTCCCTGGAAATCATTCACAGTTTAATGGAAAGAACACAGTAGGAATGCATTCCGGTCCCATCTTAGCCACGTTCTCATTGGGTGCTACCAGAGGATTCACTGAACCTCAGACTGCTCCTCAAGATTACAGACTATATACCTCAAGATTTACTGTGAAGTACAAATAAGAGAAAGGTAGAAAAGTGGTTTGCAAGCTTCAAAATGTTATAAATACCAGATTATCACTACATATATATACATCACCCGCTAGGATTTAGCACGAGGCAGGTGTTGCTGCATTTCTGCTCAGGCAGAATTTATCTGTGTTCCTGCCTGAGTGAAATTTTCATACTTCATAGTTGTTCTGAACATCACCAAGAAAAAAAAATGAAGAAAAAAGAGGAAGAAAATAAATAGCCTAATGCCAAAACACACCCCAAAGTAAACAGTCATTCTCTTGAAATAGGGAGAAAACAGTATTTTACTACTTAAAGCTCTAGGTCGTTTTCACTCTTTAGGGAAAGATAAGCGAGCTGTAAGTATCTGCCCTGGCAACAGATTCATGAATCACAACAATTACCTGTTTCTCGTGGATATTGGTTCTGTTAATTACCCACCAAAGTTTAGATTGGACAGCTGCTACCGGACTTCATTTAGTATCCAATGTGGAATGCTTTTGGCAGAGAATTGGTTTCTCTTTTCCCACCAGGAAAATGGGAAGTGAGTTGGAAGACTTTACTAAGAATTAGTAAAACATAAAAACAACAACAAAAACCCCTCTAGCTCTAAGTGTTCAGATCTTGGATTAACTATTGAGGGTTCAGTCACTGGATCAAGAAAAAGTGCCACTATGTAAGTGGATGATTACTTAAAAGTGGGATAAAAAGTGGAAGAACTGATCAGTGAGAACTAGAAATGCTAGTAAGTTAAAGAATGAGTTGTGTGTTTTAGCAAAATCTGTTCAATTTTATCTTGCAGATGAGAGGAGACATCTGGAACTTTGGGTGTTGGTATTGAAATTTCCAGTAGCATCTGTTCATCCTTAGTTTTGCCCCTTAAATCAAAGGAAAACTATATCATATTATAGATATCTGGGTAAAATAGATGAAAATATGACATGTTCCATTTAATATGCAAGTATAAAATAATGCTACAGTAATTGTCTAATTTTAGTTCTAGGTTCTATTCCTAGTCACTAATTAAAATATGATTAATAAATGCTTTCATTTTCTATAAAATTTATTATGATGATTTATGGAAGTATCAAATATAAAAACTAAGTTTTCTATTTCTGTTTTTACTCAAGTAATTAACAACTAGGAAAATCTAAGTAACTTACAGATTTGAGTCAGTCAATGCCCAATAGGCTATGTAGAAATTAGATTACCTAAATTTCTTAAATCCTAAAAATATTTAGCATGATTAAACCAGACAAACCACCTAAAGCAAAAATGGGAAGAAGTTTACAAAACAATTGTGAGAGAATACTCAAGGTGCATGTCAGTTATGAAATTTCACTTACCGTTAGTGAAAAATGTTGATTTCCCTTAACAGTAAAAAAAAGTCTTGCCCATGGATGCTCAACCAGTTAATTTGTATTCTAATGAATCCTAGTGAATCTTCTGCATGAAAAAAGAAGCTTTGTGGCAATAGGTCTTGCACCATACAGACAACTGAACAAAGTAGAAGATGCTCCAGCTACTGGGTCCAAACTGGCAAAACAACAGAAACATCGGATCAAGATTTTCTAAGTGATTCTTCCTTTCTTTCTTCACCCTTCCCTCTCTCCTTCCCTTCTCTGTTTCTTCTTTCTTACTTCATTTCAATATTTTTTCTTGTTTCTATGTTTTGACATTTTTAAAGTTAATTTTATAGGTTTTTTTAATTTAAAGGAATAGTTTCTAACCAATTATAGAATTTTAGTGCTCTAGTTGATTGATTGATTGATTTTTAAGTAATCTCCACACCCCACATAGGGCTTGAACTCATAATCTCAAGATCAAGAGCTGCATGCTCTAACAATTGGGCCACCCTGGCAGTCCTTAGTGCTTTAATTTTTAAATAGTCCCTCTCCATCATTTTGTAACTGAAGAATCAGAGAGAGCTAAGTTTTTTCTATTTTATTTTTAGAAAATTTATATATATATATATATAACATATATGTATATATATACACATATACATACATATAGTATATGCATATATATATACACATATACATATATAAACATAAAGTTTAACCATCATATACATATGATGGTTAAACTTTTTTGGTATTTTCCAACCAGTTTATTACACCTTTTTCTAATGGGATTAACAATACAAAGATGTTTAAAGACTATATCTTCTCCCCACCTCACTCTACTCTCCATTCCATCTCCTTCGGATATCCATACTTAGAAATATACATATGCGGGGCACCTGGGTGGCTCAGTGGGTTAAAGCCGCTGCCTTCGGCTCCGGTCGTGATCCCAGGGTCGTGGGATCGAGCCCCCCATCGGGCTCTCTGCTCTGCGGACAGCCTGCTTCCTCCTCTGTCTCTGCCTCTCTGCCTACTTGTGATCTCTGTCTATCAAATAAATAAATAAAATCTTAAAAAAAAAAAAAAGAAATATACATATGCAAAATATTTGTATCTTCTTTTTCCCAATATTGAATCATAATATATACACTTTGCATATTTCTTCATATATTTGTATATTTTGTAATATACATTTTGTATATTTCTTTTCTCTGCTTTTTTTTCATTTGACAGTATACATAGGCAGCTCTACAAACATGTGTTTACACATCCATATATTTTTAAAATTTATGCATATACATAAATATATAATTTTATATTAAAGAGTAAAATCATATGTGTTGGCAAGTTTTCAAAGCAGTTTTGCTTTTCTGTTCCCTTTTTGCTTTCTTTTTTTTTTTTATTGCTTTTTGTTGCTGTTTGCCTCCTACTATGTATGCTCTCCCTCTCTTTTCTGAGGGCATCCACTTCAACACATATACACACACAAACACACACACACATACACACTCCTGTTTTGTGCATTTCTACTTCTCATAATCATATAATATAAACATACATACATACAAAAAGGCAGACATCCTTTTCTCTCTTCCTACCACAGAATACACACACACATACATTCTGTTTACCAGATAATCATTGCTCTTGATACCCCAGTGTTAAATATATTTTCCAAAAAATTAAGAACAGGACTTTCATACAAATTTAGAACATATCAAAGATTTGTTTAGTTCACTAATAAGAGAAGCAGCAAGATGGTAAAGCTGCTTTAAAAACAGAATTAAAGGAGTGGCTGGGTGACTCAGTTGGTTGAACATCTGACTCTTGGTTTTAAGTCAGGTCATCATCTCAGGATCATGAAATCAAGCCCCACATCAGGTTCCCCATTGAGCAGGGAGTCTGTTTGAGATTCTCTCTCCCTGTCTCTCTACTCCTTTCCCTACTTGCTCTCTAAATAAATAAATAAATAAATAAATAAATCCTTTAAAAATAAAATTTTAAAGTAATTTAAAAATTAAAAATAAAAATAGAATTAAGAAGGAGTGTTACAATGAATTTGCTGAGTTAAGGGCAAGTATCTTGCCAGGAATAAAACCATAACTTTTGGTACATCCTTTCCCTGGCAGAAATCATTTGTTTCTAGTGCAACCAAAATTGGTAAAGTTAACCAGCAACTTCACAGTGTCTGTGTCCTAATCAATAGTAATTGGTAAGTAAAACAAAAGTATATTTCCTTGTCTGAGCCTATGAGGCAATGCTTCAGTGTGACACTGAAAGGACACACAGCCATCCTTTTGCCTTATTTCCTGGTTTTGAATAATTGTTTTTAAACAGGCTGACATCAGTGGACTATGGAACTGTGCCAAGCTTGAGTCACACCCTAAGAAAATTTAGATTCCTCTGGATGACCACCACACGATGTTCCTCCTCCTTTTTGTCATGATGACACCCCCAGACCTCTCTTTGGGAACACTTAATTATATTAAAGCAAAACCCTTGCTGGTTCCCATTAAGACCATGAGCTCTTATGTCACCCTTAGTAGACATGAAAACTAATTGCTCTAAATCTTTCACATAAAAAGGTCTTCATGTAACAGATGAGTTTATTATTACTGCAAATAAACTTAATCATAATGATCTAAAAAATAACCAGTGCTAATTAGCACTTCTCACTGACCAACATAAAAGAACTTTCTGGTATGTGGTTTATATTTCAAAGTTGCACTAACCCACTTCATTTTTATAGCAAGGAATGCATGTTCAGACTATTTTAATGTTAATTTTAATGGTTTTGCTTGTTTTCACTTTCTTAGCTACATTAGAAGGATGAATTAAATATTTCTTCTCACTTCCTTGCCCTTGAAAAGAGGTAGTTTTTTTGGTTGCTAATGATTTGGACATATGTTTAGTGGGCATTAACAATTGATTGTGAAAGATCAGAAGAAACGACAGTTTAAGGTAAGGGAGGTAGGGAAAAGAAATGCCTCCGCTGGAAGGGAATTAAGAATCACTGTGCCCCTTGTAAGCAGCCAGCCCTCAGAGTGGATAATAGCATGCTTTACCTAAAGAAATAAGACACATATACCAAGGTTTCTAGCTTAGGCAAAATTTCATCCACCTGCAAAGCTGCAGAAGCAGACAGCTCCCCAAATGTAAGAGAAACTACCCATTTGAACAATGAGAATCCTGCAGCTACTCTGAGAGATGGGAAATCAAAGAACTTTCTGGGTTCTAGGTACTACATAAGCCTTCTGAATTCTGATGCAATTCTAGAAGAAAGAAGGGGAAGAGATGGGAAGAAAGGAGGAGAGGAAAGGAGGTGCCTAGGTGGCTCAGGGAGTTAAGTGACTACCTTTGGCTCAGGTTATAATCTCAGGGTATGGGATCAAGCCCCATGTCAGGCTCCCTTCTCAGCAGTGAGTCTGTTTCTCCATTTTCCTCTGGCCCCTCTGCCTGCTTGCACTTGCTTTCTTTCTCAAATAAATTTTTTTTTAATTTTTTAAAATTAATTTAATTTTAAAAAATTTAATTTATTTAAAATTAATAAATTTTAATAAAAAAATTTTTAAATGCCTTTAAAAAGAACAAATAATCCATTCGAGAAATGGGCAGAGAACATGAACAGACATTTCTGCAAAGAAGACATCCAGATGGCCAACAGACACATAAAAAAGTGTTCCACATCCCTCGGCATCAGGAAAACACAAATCAAAACCCCAATGAGATACCACCTCACACCAATCAGAATGGCTAAAATTAACAAGTCAGGAAATGACAGATGCTGGTGAGGATGGAGAGAAAGGGGAACCCTCCTACACTGTTGGTGGGAATGCAAGCTGGTGCAGCCACTGTGGAAAACAGCATGGAGGTTCCTCAAAAAGTTGAAAATAGAGTTACCCTATGACCCAGCAATCACACTACTGTAGATACAAATGTAGTGATCTGAAGGGGCACCTGCTCCCCAATGTCTATAGCAGCATTGTCCACAATAGCCAAACAATGGAAAGAACCTAGACATCCATCAACAGATGAATGGATAAAGAGGAGGTAGTATATATATATACAATGGAATACTATGTAGCCATCAAAAGAAATGAACTCTTGCCATTTGCAATGACGTGGGTGGAACTAGAGGATATTATGCTGAGTGAAATAAGTCAATCAGAGATAGACAATTATCATATGATCTCCCTGATATGAGGAATTTGAGAGGCAAAGTGGGGGGCTTGGGAGATCGGGAAGGAAAAAATAGATGGGATCAGGAAGGAGGCAAACCATAAGAGAGTCTTAATCTGACAAAACAAACTGAGAGTTGCTGGGGGGAGTTGGGTATGGAGAGGGTGGTTGGGTCATGGACATTGGGGAGGGTATGTGCTATGGTGAGTGCTGTGAAGTGTGTAAACCTGGCGATTCACAGACCTGTACCCCTGGAGCAAATAATACATTATATGTTAATAAAAATAATTTTTAAATGCCTTTAAAAAAGAAAAAGAAATAATAAATTCTGTGTACATTTTTCACAGCCTCTTTACTTAGAATTCTAAGTGAATCTAGTTGTGAGATGAAGCTCTACTACCTAGAACAGAAAGAGAAGTCAGAACATACTTTAAGATAAGTAATAGTAATATAATCAATAAAAATTGTTGATTTATCAAATACCACAAATATATTGCAAGCTTTATAAGCATTATTTAATTCTCTAAAGAAGACTATAAAGCATGTTCTTTTACCAACCCTACTTTATAAAAGAAGAAAACTGAGAGGATGCAAGGGTGTGAACATGCTCTTGTGGCTCATAACTAGCAACTGGCAGAGTCAGGCTTCAAACATGATTTATTTTACACCATAGCCTATAGCATTTCCTATTAAATTATATAGCCCAATGGAGTAAGTATGATTAGGCTTAGACAGAAGGGAATGTAAAAAAGGAGGCTCTGAAAAAAGAAAGCTCATTCAACAGTTGGCAGCTTAAATCACAAGGGGGCAAGACAAAAACTCTAAGTATTTATTATTTATAGGATTCTCACCCTTCTAATGAAATTGGATCCTTAAGAGGGTTTATGGTTTGCTCAAATCTAAGTCATTTTTCATAAAATGGCCATTCTAAATAGTGAAGATAGAGTTTAGTGACCTGTATAGGAAATTCACTGTAGGAGAAGCTAAGACAACAACATTGTTCCAAGAAGCAAAACTTGTATATATAGAGAGACTATGTTGAAGGAGAAAGAGATCAATCAGCCAAGGGCAGAAAAGAAAATTGAGCTGAACAGAAATGTCTAATAGGCAATGTTAATAAATTTCTGAATAATAACATGTGGACCTCTGTCTCTGCCCATCTATGAAACATGTAAATCTGATATTTCTAGTCAATATTTTTGTAGTTGGAATTTATTTTTTTATATATGACAACAAATAACTGAGTTTTTCCCCAAAAGGGAAGGGAGTGAGATCAAAGATGGTTCAATGATATCTCCTGCTAAATTCAAATTAAAACATAATATGAGAAATTAAGATGGGAGATCAAAGACATCACAGCACACAAGCAAACTGGCATAAAGAGAAAAATTTGTCAAATACTTCTACACAAAGAGTTATTAAATTTCACAAATGACTTAAATAAATGAAAAGATATACCATGTTCATGGATTAAATTACTTAATGCAGTAAAATTTTCAATTCTCTTAAAGGAAATCTACCCAAAACTATCCTTATAGACTAGTTTTTTTAATAGAAATTCTGTTGCATAAGAATTCAATAAACTCTATATTTAAAAATATGGATTAAAATTTTATAAATTGCTGAATCAACTTTTTAAAAAATAGAATAAGATGTTGAAAATTTCCCTACCAGATATTAAAACAGATATGCCCACAAATCCATAACAACAAAAATAATATGGTCATTTACAGCAGAAATAGACAATTAAAAAAAACACAAAACATAGAAATAAATACAAGGAATATATGGAAATTTGAGATATGAATAATTAAGGTGACAATATCAATTGATGAGAAAATCTAGGTTGTAGATGATGTTGGAAAAACAGGTTTACCATACAGAGAAAAATAAAACTAAACTCCTACATTGCATCACATGAAAACAGAACTCCAAGTGAATTAAATATCTAAATGAGCAAGTAAAAGAAGCCAACAGAAAAAGTGTAGGAAAATATCTCTATGATGCATTTATTAGTTTCCTATTCCTGCTGTAATGAATAACTACAAACTTAATAATTTAAACAATAGGTATTTATATTCTTATGGCTCTATGGGTCAGTTGTCCAACAGGTCTTACCTTATGTTGAGGTTTTGGCAAGTTTGCATTCCTTTCTGGAAACTCTACAGAAGAATCTATCTTTTTTTTTTTTTTTTTTTGGCCTTTCTCAGCTTCTAGAGGCAACCCAGCTTCCTTGACTTGTGGCACCTGTTCTCTATTTTCAAAGTCAGCAATGCAGCATCTTCCTAACCCTGCTTTTGTTTTCACATCTCTTTCTCTCTAACAAATTATAGTCAAGAAAAGCTCTCCACTTTAAAGGATTCACATGAATAGATTAGGCCCATCTGGGTAAATCAGAATAATCTCCCCCATTTCAAGATCCTAAGTCTTAATTATATATGCAAAGTCTTTTCCATCACATGGTAACATATTCACATGATCCAGGGATTAGGACATGGGCATCTTTGGAGGGTCATCATTTTACCTGTCATAATGACCTAAAAGAATATCATTATAAATTAGGCAGACAAAAAAAAAACTCTAAAAAGCACAAATCATAAGGTTCAAATTCAATGGATTTGACTACGTGAATATTAAAGATTTCTGTTCAATGAAGAATATCATAAACAAAGTTAGCAGACAAATGACAGACTGGGAGTAAATATTTGCAAAGTCAAAACCTGGTAAAAGGCTAGTATTTATAGTATATAAGGGATCCTACCTTATTAATAATTACTTTAATTGTAAGTGGACTAAACACTCCAAAAAAAAAAATTCAGAGATTGACAGAATGAATTTTTCTGTTAGACAGATGATAGGTAGATGATAGATAGATAGATAGATAATAGAACTTTATCATGAGCCAAACATTGCTAAGAACAAAATGATGAGTCCTCTATCTCATACATAACAACAATTCTTTTTATATGCATAAGTTATTTTGTACTAATATAAATGAAACAAAGTTTTTCTTTTCAGAAAGATGAAAAACAATCCACAAATTTTTATTTTTTTCAAGCCTTATTGTCCCTAGAATTTTTCTTAAGCTCACCTAGGATCTAAACATCACAGAAGCATTTATGGTCTTGTGTGGCCTACACATAGGTACTTATCTGTGCCCAGTTAGACACAAAATAACCTATCAGGTTAAAGGGGAATGGATTTCACCATTTTAAATGTGAAATATGTATGAGTTGGATTAATTTCATAAACTGTGATAGCCAACAGAGATAATCCAAATAGTTACCTGAGTGGCTCTGAAGTCTCTCTTGTATGGCAATAGTACATAGAAATTTTATATAAATGTAGATTACCTAGCCCCATCCTGAGAGATTCCAATTCAGAAATTTTGAGTCTTTACTGGGATTCTGCATTTTTCACAGGCTCCAAAGATTATTATGAGTTGGCACATAACCATGTTTAAAATATTCTGTTTGGTTATCAACTTTTTGTCCTTGTCGTTAGAACAACTCAGCAAAATAAAATTCCGGTTTACTCTTGGACGACATTGTTTCATACATACATCAAACAGGCCATAAATAAATAAACAAACAGCGACTTCATAGACAAAGAAACCCTTTATCTTTGGCCTTTTTAACCATGTCATACATACCAACTACTTATAGTACAGCTAAGTACATACACAAAAAATGTTACTGGAATGCTCGGGATAAGATTTGTTGTTGTTGTTTTTGCTTTCTTTACAAGGTTTTTTTCTTCCTTTGAAATTATAATGAACACAGTCACACCACAAGTAAAGTCAGAAGTAGGACAGAGAACGGTTCGAAGGATGGTTTGGTCATCCGAGATCATTAAAAATGGCTGACCCCTGGGGCGCCTGGGTGGCTCAGTGGGTTAAAGCCTCTGCCTTCGGCTCAGGTCATGATCCCAGAGTCCTGGGATCGAGCCCCGCATTGGGCTCTCTGCTCGGTGGGGAGACTGCCTCCCCCTCTCTCTATGCCTACCTGTCTGCCTACTTGTGATCTCTATCTGCCAAATAAATAAATAAAATCTTTTTAAAAAAATGGCTGACCCCCAACAGTATGTACAAAAATATAAAATGTAAATAAAAAATATAAATTTTCCTTTTCAAAGTACTTTTAAGAAAAAAAAAAGCAGGGCCTTGGACGTTTGGTTCTTTTTTTCCTCCCCTGTTGCAAATTCACATTGTGGTTTTGTTGAGTGGCAGAGAGCGTGTCATCTGCGGGTGGCGCTGCCAGCGCTGGGTAGAAGGGCAGGACTCTCTACTTGAAGGTGACCACATTGAGATTCTGACACGGGAAGTGGAGGGTGAATAGGTCATGGTGGCCCATTTTTTTTGTTAGGTTTAACTTTTCCTTTTTTGCTGTCTAGTCATCATCAGTCTTCTGCTTCTTGAAGTCCACATCTTCATCCTCATCATCTTCAGCTGCCCCGGCCTCCTCATCTTCATCTCCATCCTCTTCCTCATCCTCACCTTCCTCCTCCTCCTCCTCTTCCTCCCCACCTTCTTCCTCTTCTTCATCTACCTCATTGTCGGCCTCCTGCTCCCCATTTCCCTCATTAGCGTTCCCATTAGCAGGTATGTCTTTTCCATTCTCTGCTTCCTCCACAACTTCCTTCTTCTCCTTTAAGTCCTTGGTGGTGATCTCGAAGGTGGTGATCTCGGTGGTGGTGTCCCTGGCCGCTTCGGTGATCCAATGCAGCGGATTAAAAAGAAAGGAAGAGTTGGAGGACTCTGGCGAGAAAGCTGCCGAAGCCCGGCGTGGCAGAGGAGGCACGTGGCGGAGGTGGTTGCTGCGAACGGGAGGCGGAACATAAGATCAAGGCAAAGACGGCTTTTCAGAGCAGCCAGTGGAGCTAGTTATCAGCTTTCGCATTAAAATTGGTTCAGAGTCAGTATAAACTTTATTAATATTATTAACAATGATGGTTTGTTTATTCATATATACAAATTATTGTTTCCCATTTAATGAATTAGTAAGGTTGCAGTTTACCTCTGAAGTTTTCAGAAGGCAGTAACTTTTTTTGGTGACTTTCCTAAGCATTTTTCTATAGTCAAGCCACCCACATACACTATCTCCATGGGACAAAGGTGTTACTTAATATCAGAAAACATTAACTTGAAAACCAAAAGCAACATTTTGTAGTGGACAGTTGTGGCAAATCTGATCCTTATAAATTTATTTTTTCTTTGAATTTATAATAAAAGATAACGGTATCTTAGGTATACTTGTGGGAACATCATAAGTTTACATTTATTTTGATTATTTTTGCTTTTTAACCAAAATTAATGATATAATTGTAAATTCACATTCATTTTTAAGAAATTACACAGCAAGATCCTGAATATGCTTTATCCAGTTTCCCTTAATAGCAATATCTTAAAACAATCATAGAATACATTGTAATCAGGAATTTGATACTGGTATAACCCACTGGTCTCAAGATTTCCCTAATTTTACTTGTATCCATCTGAGTCTGTGTCACTGTATTTTTTTTTTATTTTTCTTCCAAGTTTTTACTTAAGATCCAGTGAATTAACACACTGTGTAATATTAGTTTCAGTTGTGGGACTTAGTGATTCATCACTTCCATAAAACATCCACTGCTCATCACAAGTGCCCTCCTGATATTTATTATATCACCCATTTAACCCATCTCCCTACCCACCTCCCCTCCAGTAACCTTCAGTTTGTTTTCTATAGTTAAGAGGCTGTTTTATGGTTTCTCTCTCTTTTTCCCCCTATGTTCATCAGTTTTCTTTCTTAAATTCCACATATGTGTGAAATCATGTAGGATTTGTCTTCTCTGACTGACTTATTTTGCTTAGAATAATACTCTCTAGCTCCATCCATGTCATTTCAAATGGCAAGATTTCATTCTTTTTTATGGCTGAGTAATATTCCTGTGTGTGTGTACACTTATTTATCCATTCATCAATTGATGGACATTTGAGTTCTTTCCATAATTTGTCTATTGCTGGTAAATGTGGCTATAAACAGCAGGGTACCCGTTTCTCTTTGAATCAGTATTTTTTTATCCTTTGGGTAAATATCTGGTTGTGCAATTGCTGGGTCATAGGGTGGATCTATTTTTAACTTTTTGAGGAACCTCCACACTGTTCTCCAGAGTGGGGCAGAATGAATTTTAAAAGGTCCAACTGCAACTATCTACAAGAGACATGAAAGCAAAAGGGTGCAAAAAGTTACATCATAAAAATAACAACCAAAGACAGCTGGAGTGTCTTTATTAATATTTAAAAAATCAATTTTAAGGCAAAAGTTGTACTAGAAATAAAAGACATTGTTTAATGATAAAGTGGTCTATCCTTCAAGAAGATAAGGTACTCATAGGCATAAATGTACCTAACAACAGAGCCCCAAAACCACATGAAGCAAAACTGACAAAACTGGAATAAGAAATGGACAATTTTTAAAAAGATTTTATTTATTTATTTGACAGAGATTACAAGTAGGCAGAGAGGCAGGCAGAGAGAGAGAGAGAGAGAGAGAGAGAGGAGGAGGAGGAGGAGGAGGAACCAGGCTCTCTGCTCAGCGGGGCTTAATCCCAGGACCCTAGGATCATGACCTGAGCCAAAGGCAGAGGCTTTAACCCACTGAGCCACCCAGGTGCCCCAGAAATGGACAATTTGGCAATAAAAGTTAGAGAATTCAATATCCATCATGCAATATCAGGTAGAACAACTAGGAAGACCAACAAGGAAACAGATGACTTGAAAACACTATCAACCAACTAGACAAAAAGAAAAAAAAAATCCATAGAACACTTATTATTAGCAGGTTACATACATTTCCAAGTGCATATGGAACAGTTTCCAAAATTGATCATAGTAGGCTATAAAAAAGTCTTAGTAAATTTAAAGGATTGAAAGCATACAAAGTATGTTCTAACCACAATGGAATTAAATTAGAAATCACTAAAAGAAGGAAATTTTAGGAATTCATAAATATGTGAAATTAATATACTTGTAAATAAAAATATGATGAGAACAGAAATCACAAGCAAAATTAGAAAATACAATAAGGAGAACACATGTACCAAAGACAACAAATCATTATTTAGGGGATGCAGCTAAAACAGTACCTAAAGGAAAATTTATAGCTATAAGTACCTATATTAAAAAATAAAAGAATACTGGGGCTCCTGGGTGGCTCAGTTGGTTAAGCATCTGACTTTAGCTCAGGTCATAATCTCAGTGTCCTGGTATTAAGCTCTGCTCCACACTCAGTGGGGAGTCTACTTGTCTTTCTGCCCCTTTCCCCCATATTGTGCTCTCTCAGTCTCTCAAATAAATAAATAAAATGTTTAAAAAATATAAAAAATAAAAGAGAATACAAATCAATAGCTTAACTATCCACCTTAAAAAAAAAAACTAAAACTAAACAAAACAGCAAACTAAACCCAAAGCAAGCAGAAGAAAGGAAATAATAAAGTCTAGAGAGGAAACAGAGAATATAAAAGTACTAGAAAAAAATCAACAAAATAAAGTTGGTGCTTGGAGAAAATAAAAGCATTCACAAATCTTTAATTGAACTAGACAAAATAAAAACAGAGATGATTTAAATTACTAAAATTAGGAAAGAAAAGGGTGCATCACTAACCCTGACTGAAATTAAAATGATTATAAGAGAATACTAGGAACAACTAGTGCTAACAAATTAGACACCCTGGATGAAATAGACAAATTTCTGTAAAGATACAAACTGCCAAAACTGACCCAAAAAGAAACAGAAAATATGGATAGACCTATAAGAAGGTAATAAATTCATAACCAAAATCTTCCTTCAAAGTAGAGCACACAGATGGTTTCACTGGCAAATATCACCAAATGTTTAAAGAAAACTTAATACCAATTCTTCAGAAACTCTTCTAAAATATATAAATGTAGAAACACTTCCCAATTTATTCTATGAAGATAGTGTTACCCTGGTACTAAAACCACAAAAACACATCACAAAAAAACTAGACCAATAATTCTTATGAATGAATACAATACAAAAATCCTCTACAAAATGCTAGAAAACAAAATCTAGGAACATATAAAAAGGATTATACACCAGGCCCAACTTGGACTTATCCAAAGAATTCAAGGTTCATTTAATCTTAAGAGAATAAAGGGGGAAAAAAACATATGATCATGGCAAAAGATACAGAAAAACCACGACAAAATCCAGCATCCTTTCATGAGAAAACACTCAACAAATCAGAAACAAGAGGAAACTTTGACAAAGCCCATCTATGAAACACCCATAATCAACATCAGATTTAATGGTGAATGGCTGAATGTTTCCCCTTAAGATCACAAATAGGAAGAGGCTGTCTCCTCTTCACACTTCTACTTAACATTATACTGTAGGCTCTAGAAAGGGAAATTGGGCAATAAAAAAAATACAATGTATCCAGGTTGGAAAAGAAATAAACTGTATTTGCAGATGACATGATCTTGTACATAAAAAATCCTAAAGACTACCCACATAACTATTTGACCTAATAAATAGTGAATTCAAGGTTACAGGATACATAATAAATATCCAAAAATTGTGTTTTTATACAGTAGCAATGAACAATTCAAAAATGAAGAAAATGGTTCATTGATGATAGCATCAAAAGGAATAAAATTCTTAGAAATAAATCTAACAAAATGCAAGTCCTGTACCTGAAAACTACAAATCATTGTTGAAAGAAACTGAAGACTTAAATAAGTGAGTCAATATGCCATGTTTGTAGGTTTGAAGACTTAGTACTGTTAAGACAGCAATACTCTTCAAGTAATTAAAACATCTTGACAAAGAACAATAAAAATGGAAGACCCCACATTTTGAAAAACTTAATAGAAAGCCATAGTAATCAAGATGGTATGGTACTGACACAAGGAGAGATATACAGTTCAATGGTAGAGAACTGAGAATCCAGAAATCAACCCTCATATTTATGGTCAATTGATTTTTGACAAGAGTACCAAGAAAACTCAATTGGGGAAAGAATAGTCTTTTCAACAAATGGTACTGAGACAAGAGGAATCTACATGCAAAAGAATGAAGTTGGATCTTTATCTCACACCATACACAAAAAATTGACTACTAATAGATCACAGACCTAAATATAACATGTAAAATTATAAAATTCTTAAAGAAAACATAATAAATCTTTCTGACCTTTTAATTTAAAAGATTGTAAAAAAATCTTTCTGAACTGAATTAGGCTATAGTTTCTTAGATATCAATAACAAAGTAAAGAAAAAATAAACAAGTTGGACTTCATCAAAATTAAAAACATATTAAAAACAAAATTAAACATATGTTTAAAGAACACCATCAAGAAAGTAAAAAGTCTGTGCACAGAATGGAATAAAATATTTGCAAGTCAAATTTCTGTAATGGGACTTGTATCCACAACATATAAAGACCCTTAAAATCAACTCTAAACTACAAACAATAATAAAAAATAAAAACAATTTAAAGGGGGGGGGTTGAATAACATTTCCCCAAATAAGATATACAAGTGGCTATAAAGCACCTAAAAAGATGTTCAACCTCATTACTCATTAAGGAAATGAAAAACAAAGCTACAAAAAGATAGCAATTCACACCCACTAGGATGGTTAAAATTACAACATACTGATGAGTATGAGGAGAAATTGACACCTTATATGCTGCTGGTAAGGACAGAGTGGTGCAACTGATTTGGAAAACAGTTTGTCAGCTCTTGAACAGATAACTTAGAGTTACCATATGACCTAGAACTTATACTTCAAGTATATAACCATTTGAAAATATATGTCTACACAAACTTGTATACAAATGCCCAAAGCAGCATTATTTATAATGCCCAAAACATGGAAACAGCCTACATGTCCCTCAACTAATGAATGGCTAAACAAAATGTGGTGCATCCATACACTGGAATATTATTCAACAATAAAAAGTAAATTACCGATTCATGATACAATATGGACGAGAGTCTAAAACATTATGGTAAGTAAAAGAAGTCAGAAACAAAAGGTCATATATTTATGGTTCTATTTATATGAAATGTACAGAATAGGCATATCCACATAGAGAGAAAAAAGATTAGTCACTGTCAGAGTCTGCAAGGAGGAAAAAAATGGAAAGTGAGTGCTTAGAGGTACAGGGTTTCTTTCTGGGACAAGAAAAGTGTTTTAAATTAGTGTAAATCTATGGTATGTGAATTGTACTTCCATAAAGTTGATATTTGTAAAAAGCCTATTAGACGAGAAGTTATAGAAACTGAATTCTAATCTTGATGCTGTTGTATTTTCATAATATGACTTCAGACAATATTTTACTCTTCCTGGTCTCAGTGTCCATATCTGTGAAATGAAAACTGATGCATAAGTGCCATTTTGTTTCTGACAATTTATGGATCTGACCCTTCCACCGCCTTTATATTAAACAGTTCTTTGCCCAATTACCTAAAGGCGAGCTCTTCCCACTTTAAGCTCTCATTAACTGCCTTGGATGGATGCTATTTTGCTTCATCTGATCTCCTGCACTAGAAATTGAGCCAGCTAAAGGCTCAGGACTACCTTGTGCATCATAGGAACTCAATGATCTTTTTAGATGACTAGAGACATACAAGTACTTATAGTCAGAAAAACCTGTTTGAAATTAAATAATCAAAAAATTAAGCTCCTGTTTGAAATTAAATAATCAATCAAAAAAATTAAGCTTGGGGTTGGGTTACATGACACCAAAATAAAAGATTGAAAAATTTCCCTAATTTGACATATATTTAATGTTAATTTTTGGCATAATAGAATTGTAAACTTGACAGAGAGTTTGATACACCATATGAATTCCCATACAGATTGCTTGTTTTCTATTTTTATTTTTTTATTAACATATAATGTATTATTTGCCCCAGGGGTACAGGTCTGTGAATTGCCAGGTTTACACACTTCACAGCACACACCATAGCGCATACCCTCCCCAATGTCCATAACCCAGCCACTCTCTCCATACCCACCTCCTCCCAGCAACCCTCAATTTGTTTGTGAGATTAAGACTCTCTTATGATTTATCTCCCTCCCAATCACATCTTGTTTCATTTTTTCCTTCCCTACCCCCCCAAACCCCCACTTTGCCTCTCAAATTCCTCATATCAGGGAGATCATATGATAATTGTCTATCTCTGATTGACTTATTTCACTCAGCATAATACCCTCTAGTTCCACCCATGTCATTGCAAATGGCAAGAGTTCATTTCTTTTGATAGCTACATAGTAGTCCATTGTGTATATATATATATATATATATATATATACACAACAAATGGTATATATATATATATATATATATATATATATATACACCAGCTTTTCTTCATCCATTCATCTGTTGATGGACATCTAGGTTCTTTTCATAGTTCGGCTACTGTGGACATTGCTGCTATAAACATTGGGGAGCAGGTGTCCCTTCAGATCACTACATTTGTATCTTTAGGGTAAATACCCAGTAGTGTGATTGCTGGGTCATAGGGTAGCTCTATTTTCAACTTTTTGAGGAACCTCCATGCTGTTTTCCACAGTGGCTGCACCAGCTTGCATTCCCACCAACAGTGTAGGAGGGTTCCCCTTTCTCTCCATCCTCACCAGCATCTGTCATTTTCTGACTTGTTAATTTTAACCATTCTGATTGGTGTGAGGTGGTATCTCATTGGGGTTTTGATTTGTATTTCCCTGATGCCGAGGGATGTGGAACACTTTTTCATGTATCTGTTGGCCATCTGGATGTCTTCTTTGCAGAAATGTCTGTTCGTGTCCTCTGCCCATTTCTTGATTGGATTGTTTGTTCTTTGGGTGTTGAGTTTGAATAAGTTCTTTATAGATTATAGATACTAGCCCTTTATCTGATACATTGTTTTCAAATATCTTCTCCCATTCTGTCAGTTGTCTTTTGGTTTTGTTGACTGTTTCCTTTACTGTGCAAAAGCTTTTGATCTTGATGAAGTCCCAATAGTTCCTTTTTGACCTTGCTTCCCTTGCCTTTGGCGATGTTTCTAGGAAGAAGTTGCTGCAGCTGAGATCCAAGAGGTTGCTGCCTGTGTTCTCCTTAAGGATTTTGATGGATTCCTTTGTCACGTTGAGGTCCTTCATCCATTTTAAGTCTATTTTTGTGTGTGGTGTAAGGAAATGGTCCAGTTTCATTCTTCTGCATGTGGCTGTCCAATCTTCCCAACACCATTTGTTGATGAGGCTGTCTTTTTTCCATTGGACATTCTTTCCTGCTTTG
>ML108248.1:45373-68862 GCA_003697995.1 Taxidea taxus jeffersonii | reverse complement strand
TAGGTAGCAGAGATATTTTCACAATATTTGCTCTTCCAATCCATGAGTACGGAAGATTTTTCCATTTTTTTGTGTCTTCCTCAATTTCTTTCACGAGTACCTTATAGGTATAGGAATAGGTATTAATTCCTCTTTAAATGTTTGGTATAGTTTTATAGTTTTCTGAATACAGATTCTTTGCCTCTTTTTTTAGGTTTATTCCTAGGTATCGTATGGGTTTGGGTGCAATTGTAAATGGGATTGACCCCTTAATTTCTCTTTCTTCTGTCTTGTTGTTGGTGTATAGAAATGCAACTGATTTCTGTGAGTTTATTTTATATCCTGAAACTTTACTGAATTCCTGTACAAGTTCCAGCAGATTGTGAATAGAGTGTTTTGAGTTTTCCACATAAAGTATCATATCATCTGCAAAGAGTGAGAGTTTGACTTCTTCTTAGCCAATTTGGATGCCTATAGTTTCTTTTTGTTGTCTAATTGCTGCGGCTAGGACTTCTAGTAGTATGTTGGATAGCAGTAGTGATAATGGACATCCCTGCTGTGTTCCTGACCTTAGCAGAAAAGCTCTCAATTTTTCGCCATTGAGAATGATATTCACTGTGGGTTTTTCATAGGTAGCTTTGATGATATTGAGGTATGTACTCTCTAATCCTACACTTTGAAGAGCTTTGATCAAGAAAGGATGCTGTACTTTGTCAAATGTTTTTCAGCATCTATTGAGAGTATCATGGTTCTTGATCTTTCTTTTATTAATGCATTGTATCACATTGATTTGCAGATGTTGAACCAACCTTGCAGCCCTGGAATAAATCCCACTTGGTCGTGGTGAATAATCCTTTTAATGTACTGTCGGAGCCTATTGGCTCGTATTTTGGTGAGAATTTTCCCATCTGTGTTCATCAAAGATATTGGTCTGTAATTCTCTTTTTTGATGGGGTCTTTGTCTGGTTTGGGGATCAAGGTAATGCTGGCCTCATAAAATGAGTTTGGAAGTTTACCTTCCATTTCTATTTTTTGGAACAGTTTCAGGAGAATAGGTATTAATTCCTCTTTAAATGTTTGGTAGAATTCCCCTGGGAAGCCATCTGGGTCTGGGCTCTTGTTTGTTTGGGGATTTTTGATGACTGCTTCAATCTCCTTACTGGTTATGGGTCTGTTCAGGTTTTCTATTTCTTCCTGGCTCAGTTGTGGTAGTTTATATGTCTCTAGAAATTAATCCATTTCTTCCAGATTGTGAAATTTGCTGGAATATAGTTGCTCATAATATGTTCTTATAATTGTTTATATTTCTTTGGTGTTGATTGTGATCTCTCCTTTTTCATTCATGATTTTATTTATTTGGGTCCTTTCTCTTTTCTTTTTGATAAGTCTGGCCAGCGGTTTATCAGTCTTATTAATTCTTTCAAAGAACCAGCTCCCAGTTTTTTGTTCTACTGGGGTTTTTTGGTTTGTATTTCATTGATTTCTGCCATGATCTTTATTACTTCTCTTCTCCTGCTGGGTTTAGGCTTTCTTTGCTGTTCTTTCTCCAGCTCCTTTAAGTGTAGGGTTAGGTTGTGTACTTGAGACCTTTTTTGTTTCTTGAAAAAGGCTTGTATCGCTATATATTTTCCTCTCAGGGCTGCCTTTGCTGTGTTCAAAGGATTTTGGACCGTTGTTTTTTCATTATCATTTGTTCCCATGAATTTTTTCAATTCTTCTTTAATTTCCTGGTTGACTCATTCGTTCTTTAGAAGGATGCTCTTTAGCCTCCATGTATTTGAGTTCATTCCAACTTTCCTCTTGTGATTAAGTTCTAGCTTCAGAGCATTGTGGTCTGAAAATATGCAGGGAATGATCCTAATCTTTTGGTACCAATTGAGACCTCATTTGTGACCCAGGATGTGATCTATTCTGGAGAATGTTCCATGGGCACTAGAGAAGAATGTGTATTCTGTTGCTTTGGAATGGAATGCTCTGAATATATCTGTGATGTCCATCTGGTCCAGTGTATCATTTAAAGCCTTTATTTCCCTGTTGATCTTTTGCTTGGATGATCTGTCCATTTCAGTGAGGGGTTGTTAAAGTCCCATACTATTATTGTATTATTATTGATGTGTTTCTTTGATTTTGTTATTAATTGTTTTATATAGTTGGCTGCTCCCATGTTAGGGGCATAGATATTTAAAATTGTTAGATCTTGGGGCGCCTGGGTGGCTCAGTGGGCTAAGGCCTCTGCCTTCGGCTCAGGTCATGATCCCAGGGTCCTGGGGTCGAATCCCACGTTGGGCTCTCTGCTCGGCGGGGAGCCTGCTTCCTCCTCTCTGCCTATTTGTGATCTCTCTGTCAAATAAATAAATAAAATCTTTAAAAAAAAATTGTTAGATCTTCTTGTTGGACAGACCGTTTGAGTATGATATAGTGTCCTTCCTCATTTCTTATTATACTCTTTGGCTTAAAAATCTAAATGATCTGATATAAGGATTGCCATCCCAGCTTTCTTTGGATGTCCATTAGCATGGTAAATTGTTTTCTACCCCCTCACTTTAAATCTGGAGGTGTCTTTGGGTCTAAAATGAGTTTCTTGTAGACAGCATATTGATGGGTTTTGGTTTTTTTATCCATTCTGATACCCTGTGTTTTTTGATTGGGGCATTTATCCCATTTACATTCAGGGTAACTATTAAAAGATATGAATTTAGTGCCATTGTATTGCCTGTAAGGTGACTGTTACTGTATATTGTCTCTGTTCCTTTCTGGTTTATGTTCCTTCTAGGCTGTTTGCTTAGAGGACACCTTTCAATACTTCCCATAGGGCTGGTTTGGTGTTTGCAAATTCTTTTAATTTTTTTTGTCCTGGAAGCTTTTTATCTCTCCTCCTATTTTCAATGACAGTCTAGCTGGATATAGTATTCTTGGCTGCATATTTTTCTCGTTTAGTGCTCTGAATATATCATGCTTGTTCCTTCTGGCCTGCCAGGTCTCTGTGGATAAGTCTTCTGCCAATCTAATATTTTTACCATTGTATGTTACTGACTTTTTGTCCCAAGTTGCTTTCAGGATTTTCTCTTTGTCATTAAGGCTTGTAAGTTTTACTATTAGATGATGGGGTGTGGACCTATTTTTATTGATTTTGAGGAGGATTCTCTGTGCTTCCTTGATTTTGATGATTGTTCCCTTTGCCATATTAGGGAAATTCTCCACTATAATTCACTCCAATATACTTTCTGCCCCCTCTCTCTTTCTTCTTTTTCTGGAATCCCAATTATTCTACTATTGTTTCGTCTTATGGTATCACTTATCTCTTGAATTCTCCCCTCATGGCCCAGTAGTTGTTTGTCTCTCTTTTTCTCAGCTTCTTTATTCTCTGTCATTTGGTCTTCTATATCACTATTTCTCTCTTCTGCCTCATTATCCTAGCAGTAAGAGCCTCCATTTTTTCATTGCACCTCGTTAATAGCTTTTTTAATTTCCTCTTGGTTAGATTTTAGTTCTTTTACTTCTTCAGAAAGGGCTTTTAATTTCTCCAGACAGGGTTTCTCTAATATCTTCTATGCCTTTTTTGAGCCCAGCTAGGACCTTGAAAATTATCATTCTGAACTCTAGATCTGACATGTTACCAATGTCCATATTGATTAGGCCCCTAGCCTTCAGTACTGTATCTTGTTCTTTTTTTTGTGGTGAGTTTTTCCACCTTGTCACTTTATCCAGATAAGAACATATGAATGAGAGAATAAAATACTAAAAGGGTGGCATAGACCCCAGAAAAACGTACACTAACCAAATCAGAAAAGACCCTCTTTTACAACCCTTCCTTAGGGAGATAGCTTCAAGTTGTGCTCTGGTAAATTCAAAAGGTAAGCCATAAAGTAATAAGCAAACAGTGGATCCCACCAATTTTTCACCGAAGCTCAGTGTCCAGATGTAAAGACTCAAAGCCCTACAGTCAGGCACCAAATGATGAAGTTTTAGAATATAAGTGAGGGTAGGTGGGGTACAGTCTGGAGCCGAGGACCAAGAAACAATTCTTGAGACATCTTTGGTGCAAAATGGTGGTTTATTAAAATACAGGACAGGACCCATGGGCGGAAAGAGCTGCTTCTCTTCTCTATTTTTAAATAGATGGACTGTACCATGGCAGCCTCACTGATGTTTACATCAAGCATAATAAAAATAATCCAAAACCTAAAAGAAATAAAATGCTTGAAGCAGCGTTATCTAATTGTAATTAATCAAATCTTTAGTATTCTAGCAGGTGTCCTGAACCATACTGTTGTTTTTAAGCAATTAAATCTTACCAATAAGAGACCCCAGTAAAGTGCACTATTATTAAATCCTCATTGAGAGGTTAGGCCACTATTTTCCCTGCAATCATTTTTGAGTTTGCAAATTTTTAAAAAATAGAAAATTATACAGGCTTTGTTACTTTATATAACTTTGTCTGACAAGCTGAAATTTTCAGACTAATAAGAAAGTTGAATAAAAATGTAACCAACTGCTTTCTTACTTTTTTCCTTTAAATACAAAAGACAACTATCCAAAGACTAATCTTTAATTTTGCATTGTTTCCTCCACTAATGAACTACAGAATATATCCCTCATTAATAAAAACATAAAAGGAATAATTATGAAAAACTAGTCTAAGTTAAAACTAAGATTTAACTATAACCTCCTAATCTTACCACATTCCCTTTTTATTCTGTATAATTTCCAGTTCAGAATATCTGAATCTATTTCTAAATGCAGAGTTTAGGAAAATTATTTGTAATAGATAAAAACAAACTAAAGCAGCATCCAAACTCTTTTTTTTTTTAAAGATTTTATTTATTTTTTTGACAGACAGAGATCACAAGTAGGCAGAGAAGCAGGCAGAGAGAGAGGAGGAAGCAGGCTCCCTGCTGAGCAGAGATCCCGATGCGGGGCTCGATCCCAGGACCCTGAGATCATGACCTGAGCCGAAGGCAGAGGTTTTAACCCACTGAGCCACCCAGGCGCCCCGGCATCCAAACTCTTTAAGAATTTATGCAAAATTAAATTTAGGGTACATAACTAGTAACATCTGGGAACATTTTTTATTATACAGCTCATTTTGCATATGAGATGTACCTGAAAATCATGTTTTGTAATAGTGAAGGTAGTTTCTGTAAGTACCCATATCTCTCAAATGTGCTGAGTTAAACTTTCCGTATAGTGTTATTAATTTTCATCTTCAGAATAATTTCTATCTATGCTATCATTTTAAATCTGTGTTTAACTTAAAAAATAAACAAATTTGTGTTTAATGAGTATTCCTTGAGTACTAGCTATTCTACTTGTACAGATAATAATAACACAAAAAATAAGATTTATCAAGTGGTTATTATAGTAGTATTAAGCACTATACTAAATTTTCTGTAGTCTTATCTCAATCAACCCTAACAGAAATTCCATGAAGTAGTAGTTTACTATCCACATTTTACAAATGAGGAAATTGAAGGTTAATGACATGAAGTGATTTGCCCAAAGTTACAGTTAATAAGTGGCTCAACTCAATGTTAGTTTAAGAGTACACAAAGGCAAAAACATCCAGGTGTCCTCAAGCAACTTACAGTCCAGTGAGGCTATCAGAGAAGGAACCAAATAACAAATGTAAAGTATCTTATAAATGAGATTCATGGTTCAATATGAAACTAGTCAACTTAAAGCTTAAAATTTAAAACATTACTGTGATGGTATAGGGTAGGTATTAGTCAGTGCTTTCCAGAGAAACAGAGCTAAATGTGTACATAAACATACACATAGACATATCTGTGTACACATAGAGAGAGATTTATTTTAAGGAATTCGTTCACGTGACTATGAGAACCCAGGGAAAAGCCAATGGCAGTTCAAGTCCAAAGGCCATCTACTAGCAGAATTCCTTTTTGCCTGGGGGAGTTTAGTCTTTGTTTTAAGGCCTTTAACTGATTAGATGGCCCCTCCCCCCACCTCATTATGGAGGACAACGTGCTTTATTCAAAATTCACTGATTTAGTGGTGTCTAGGTGGCTCAGTCAGTTGAGAGTCAGCTGACTCTTAGTTTTGGCTCAGGACATGATCTCAAGGTCAAGAGATCAAGCCCCAGTTTGGCTCTGTGCTCAGCATAGAGTCTGCTTGAATTCTTTCCCCTTCCCTCTCTCTACCTCCTGCACTTTCCCCCACTCTCACTCACACATGTGTGCTTGCTCTCTCTCTCTTTAAAATAAATAATCTTTTTTTAAAAAAAGTTCACTGATTTGAATATTAATCTTGTCAAGAAAAAAAATTCACAGAAACATCCAGAGTAATGTTTGACCAAATATCTGGGCTCTCTGACCCAACCAACACAGAAAATTAACCATCACACAGTGCTTTAAATATATATAAAAACTCAGTCTAAATACCATGTCCCAAAGCAGAGTCCTACAAAGCTGTCTTCTCCAACAGAGCTATACCTCTTAAATTGAGGACTACATTATATTTACTTTTTTATTCCCGGTGTCTATGATAATGAAATAACATTTTTAGGATCACTTATTAAATTATATTTAGTAGACCTTGCCTGAACTAAATTGAATTAAATTCAGTTTCTGGCCTTTTAAAATCTCTAAAAGAGAAAAGTGTGTTCAGAATAAGTTAAGTGTCATTGATCAAGCACAGCAGTTTGGGAACTCATAACTGTATCAGCTCCTTGGTTGCCAAATTTGTGACAAAAGTTATATATTAGTCATATATTGCTACATAAAAAATTACTACAAATTAGCAACATAAATAAACACATAGTTATTATTCCACAGTTTCTATGGGTCAGGAATCCAGTCACAGCATAGCTCCCTGCTTCAAGATCTCTCTCAAAACTGCAGTGAGGGGTCAGCCCAAACTGACGTCCCTTTTCAGGCTGGCTAAAGAGAAGAATCTTCTTCCACACTCACCTGGCTGTTTGTATAATCCAGTTCTTAGCTCCTTGCAAGCTGCTGGCCAGACGCAGCCCTCAGCTTCTTGCCACATAGGCCTCTCTGTCTGGTGGCTTACTTTATCAAAACCAGCAAGGGAGAGAGTCAATATTGGAAAATCTACCCATAATATGGATGTTAAAATTTCCTGTGTCCAAGGAAATGGCATCCTATTACCCTTGCCATATTCCATTGGTTAGCAGCAAGTTACAAGTCCCAATCATAGTCAAGGGGAGGACATTACACCATAGCATGAATACTAGGAGGTAGAAATCCCTGGAGATGTCTTAGCGCTTGTTCCTCACACATTGGGTTGGGTTTTCAGAAATAGCAAGCAATCCTGTGGTTACAGGAAATAAGGATTTCTTTCAGAGCAATCATAAAAACTTAGGTACTTCAGGGATGCCTAAGTGAATCATATCAAGGGATATCAGTCCAGAGGGGTGACCAGTCAAGCCACCCTGCCTCAAAGAGAAAGGCAGCACATGAGCCAGCCACCTCACTCTCATTGTCAGGAGGACTCCTGAGCTTTCTCCTACACCCAGACACCACTTTGGGAATAAGGAATAGTCTCTAGGGAATTGAACACTCAATGTTCAAAGAGTTCAGTGAAGGAATCTGTTTAAACTGGAAGAAAATAATTTTCAATTATTTAGCAAGCTAAAGGTTTGGTTGATTGGTCAGTTAAGGGAGGTATACATGTGTTTCTTTACTATGCTGGTGAGTGAAGTGCCAGGAGGAAGATTATCTTGGTTACAGGAAATAAAGAATTAGTGCAGAGTAAGTGAACTCCCAACTCTTAAAATTAGAACTGGCTAAAAAAAAAAAAAATTAGAACTGGTTGTACCTGTGAATAATTAAGTGATCACCCACATAATCCAGGAATATCAGCAGAATCTACACCAGTAGACTGCCACAATACCAAAGTCCCAATCTGGTGTGCCTGGGTGGCTCAGTCGTAAAAGCATCTACCTTTGGCTCAGGTCCCAGGGTCCTGAGACTGAGCCCCGCATCAGGCTCCCTGCTCAGCAGGAAGCCTGCTTCTCTCTCTCCCTCTCCCCCTGCTTGTGTCCTCTCTCGCTATGTCTCTCTTCATCAAATAAATAAATAAAATCTTCAAAAGTCCCAATCCATTTTTATAAATTTCAGGCAAGGAGGGATCATGGCTCTATCTCTAAAAGCCCAGGGCTAAATATTCACAATACCTAGGTGTGGGCTGGGAGACATCGCCTACTGATATAACATCAGGATTAATAAAAATAGTTAGTATTTATTGAGCACTTACTATGTACCACAGAATGATCTTTTGGTTTTTTCCCCAACTTTTAGTTTGAAATTTTTCATGCTTTAGGGGCACCTGGCTGGCTCGGTCTGTTAAGCATCCAACTCTTGATTTCATCTCAAGTCCCCATCTCAGGGTGGTAAGTTTGAGCCCCATGTGGGCTTCCATGCTCAGCAGGGAGTCTGCTTCTCACTGTCTCCCTCTGCCCCTCTCCCCCATTCTCATGGGCATGCACACGTACTCTCTTTTTCTCTCTCCCAAATTAATCTTTTTTTTAAAGAAATTTATTCATGTTTACAGAACACTTGAAAATATAGCACAATGGATATGTATAAAGGGCTTGCTTTCACTCATAGATATGTAGATGATGATAGATAGATACAATATATGTATTTATGTAGATATAAACAAAATTTGCTATTGAATTTGTACAAAATTAACTATTCCCAGTGTCTATTATAATGAGGGGCATGCAGAATGTTTTCAGGAATTCTTGTTGAATTTGACTGAATTAAATTCTGTTTCTGGTCTTTTTAAAATTTCTAGAAAGGAAAGTGTGTTCAAAATGAATAAATGCCACAGTTAAATCCAGAGGTTCAAACATAAATATAAATGTATTTGTAAATATAAACATATATATATATACACATGTAGACTAATATACTACACTAAAGAATGTATACTATATTATATTCCTTTTGTATACTATACAGAATATATATGGCATAGAATATATACTACATAACAAAGTATAAACTTTTTAAGGTATATAAACCTTTAGGATATGTAGGTATATAGTACAATATATATTTAAACCCTATATCTTATATATACATATACCCTTTTATGGTTGAACTATTTGTACATAGGTTTCACACATCATGACACTTTTTGCATTTCTTGCAATAAAATGTCCAAGTTTTGCACAAGTGGCCAGTAAAAGTGCTGGGCTTGGAACCCTGGCCCATGGTCTCGATCATGATGCCATTCTGGTACAGTCAGGGAAAGGCAAGAAAAGTGTGATAGGTGGGATATAGGGGGTTTCCATCAACCACAGTCGCACTGAAAGCAACGTGAGAGAGCTTGTGTGGAGGATGTGGGAGGAGAAGGGAGCAAAAGCAGATGAATTAAAGGTCAGAGAGATGGGAGGAAAGAGGAGATAGGTGAATTTTTATGTAAGAAGAAGTGACTATCCAGTGAAAAGTGCCACTCAGACAAAATCTCCCACTTTTTCCTTTCGCCTGATGTTAAAAAATATTATTTCAGACTTGATATGTTGGAGTACAAATCTCCAGCAAGCCAAGCCTCTGCCCGCCAGGATGTGAGGCCTGTGCAATGTCACGTGCGGTCAGATGCTGGATCAGGCGGAGTCTTTGCTCCTAATGGGCACAGATTTCTGAGTCACTGAGCCAACTAGTCCTTAGACTTAGGTGAACAATATGCCAATCCTCATGAAAGCTTTTTAAATTTATCTCTTCAACTGTCAGGAATATAGCCTTGGGGATCTGTGATACAGAACAATTACAGAGGATCCATTTTACACATGAATATGTATTAACCCTGCTCATCAAAGCTAAAAAAAAGGGGGGGGGGAGCACCCAAAGAATTATTTTTAAATTCCCAAATTCTTTAAAGATTAAGTACATGAATTATGTCAGAATGTTATTCATGATGTTTAAGATTAAGACGCTGACTCCATCAACAGTAATCAATACTCAACATAGTTTTTATCTCTGTATAATTTGACATATACTCTTGAGGGGAAAAAATAGTTGAGAAAGGAAAGCAATCTTATAGATTTATCTAATAATTAAGAAATAAAAGTAAATGAATAGAAATAAATCTTGCTTACATTATACTCTGCCTCTCCTTTCAACACTCCCCACTGTGTTCTCCCACTTGCCTCCGAATGCAAGTTTCAATTCTCTTATTCTTTAAAGCAGTGGCTTGCAAACATTATTCATAGTGGCTTATGGTGAGAAATACATTTTGAATATACAAATATATTTATAGAAACACTTATATTTTAAGTATTATATTTGTATAATGCATATTTAAAAGTCCTTTTCTCTCTCAATTAATGAAGTATTTTTCTGTCTGGTTGATAACCCTGCAAAGGGTCATAGATTTGACTTGGAGAGTTTTGTTTTGTTTTTTTAAGATTTTATTTATTTATTTGACAGACAGAGATCACAAGTAGGCAGAGAGGCAGGCAGAGAGAGAAGGAGAAGCAGGCTCCCGCTGAGCAGAGAGCCTGATGCAGGGCTCCATCCCAGGACCCTGAGATCATGACCTGAGCCGAAGGCAGAGGCTTTAACCCACTGAGCCACCCAGGTGCCCCGACTTGAAGAGTTTAATCAACATTTCAGAAGATAGAAAAAAAGAAAATGACAGAGTATATCATCAGGAATATAGATTATTGTTTCATGAAAATTTTATTTCCGTTCTGCACGTATGTAGTTGTATGCGCTCTGCACATGAAGTAAAATCTGTTTCTCATGATAGATCTTAGTCAAAAATGCCTGATACCTTATTGTTTTGTGGTTGCAGTTTGAAAAATTTTGCCGTCTAAAGGACCAATAGTAACTGCCCTTATCTTAAAAAATGCTCTATTGTAGTAATCATAATGTTGAAAGTTTGCATTCTGCCACATCTCAGTATCTTACCCTCTGCCCCAGGGAAAAGGAGTTTCAGAAATGTGACTCAGCAATGTGTAGGTACACAAAGGGCCATTTAGAAGGACAGAACAAAGAAACTCTTTGTGTCATTGTGATAAATTGTGGTGGTCTGCTCTTCTTAGACCTCTGACACACACAAAGATAGACAAAAGTAAAAGATGTCCAAAGAGCAGCAAATGGTTTAAATACTTGAAAAAATACACTTATAAGGAACTACTTACAGAGACTGAAATTGGTATGCTAATAAGAAATCACTGGCTCTGTCTATGTTTTTCTACAAATACATGAGTAAGCAACATGAATTCTCTCAAATTTGATATCAGAAATGTATAAATCTGGTACACAAGAGGATCTCCTTTTGAATTACAATTTAACATATTTTCACCAATAGCAAGTTTTTATGGTGAGAACCACTGTATACATCTAGAGGCAAAGATAGGCAAATAAATATGAACTGAGCATATGGTCTAAGAGGTGATAGTGTGACAGCTGGAAAAACTAAATAATCAAAAACAAATAAAACTTTTATCTTGGTATAAAAAGCATTTGTAATAGTGGGGAGAAGTTTTTAATAAGAGGAAAGTTTGAGTTGACTCCTATTGTGGTTTTATGTTTTAGCAGTAAGAATTACTGTAACAAAAACAAAAACAAAACAAAACAAAAAATGAAACACTCCAATAAAGAAATATCAGCAATTCAAACCAAAATAGTTCACTGCAGCCAAACCAAGGGATGATCTAAGCAGTGCATTGAACCAAGGAGTTGGATAAGATTACTTAACAACTCTGTCCTTTTCTAATATGAAGGATTTAAAAATAATCTTTGATAACTGACATGCTACTTCAGTCAGCTGTTGTCCATAAGCAAGACATATCTGAAAATAATCCCTAGCTTTTTGTTTTCAAAGAAGCTAAGGATGAATCCTGGCACTACGAGGTTAGCTCTATAAGGCAGCTTTCTGGACAGTTTTTTTCACTATCTGAATCACAGAGCAGAATATGCATACACTCCTGAAAGTCATTTTCCTTAGTGTTCCTACCCAACCTCACCTAACTTTGGGCTACAACTCCACAAGAGGAGGGTGTGTAAAAGGAATGGGTGGAAGCTGGGGAGAGATAGTGCCCTGAGACAGGCATTTTAGTACATGGTAAAATAAAACACCCAACTTCAGAGATGAGCTACTGAGAAAGAATAATAAAGAGACCATTGTCCAAAATTTACTGCATTGAGATCAGACTGTTCCTTAGGTCCTTACATCCCAGTACCCCTTCAGAGTTTATCTCCAAGTGGAACAGGAGATGACCAGGAATCCGCAGTCATAAGCAGACACAGACTCCTTCAGAGTCTTCCCCAAAACCACTAAGGGTCTGCTCAACTCATTTTGGGGGCTTCTAGAAGTTCAAAGAAGGTAACAGCTCGATGGGAAAACCTCAGTAATGGGGCATGGGAAACAACCTCCCATCCTTCCTTACAACAATTCTGGGGGGGCATTCTGTTTGTTTCTCTGAAGTCCCAACAGGATTAAGCCACAAATGCCTATAGCAGCAACCATTATAACATACCCTCATATTTGTTCTTCCTCCTCTGGCTCACTCTAACTATTCTCTCACTCTTGCTTTCTACAAGCACCTCCCAAATAAACTATCTAGTCTCACACTCTGCTTTGAGAGAAACCCAAACCAAACACACCTATAGCTTATTTAATCATCATAGCAATCTAGTGGGGTGGGTATTATTTTTCCCATTTACAGATATGGAAAATCTAGGAGAGATTAGTAATTTGGTTTATTCAATTAACAGAATAAATGGGCCTGAACTGTAACATTTCTTATTCTAAAACCCATGTTTTTAAACATTATGCTGAACTATCCAACACTATCAGAGAAGTAATTACAAAAAATGAACTAATTAAAGTTTAAAAGACCAAGTATTAAAAATCATTGTAACTATAATAATTTGGCAGTGCATATACAATACTAAAAGGTGTAAAGTGTCATATCAAAAACATAAAATACAGGGGAGGGGAGTGTAAAAATGTAAAGGATTTATATGCATTTGAAGTTATCAGTTTAGACTATCATAACTATGTTTCTGTAAGCCTCATGGTAGCCACAAAGCAAAAACTTATGTAGATACACAACAGAGAAGGAGAAAGAAATCAAAGCATTCCACTGCAGAAAATCTTCAAATTTTCTGCAATACAGAGACAAAGGAACTACAAAACAGCCAGAAAACAACAAAATGTCAAGAGTAAGTTCATATTTATCAATAATTGCTTTATGTGTAATGGACTAAATTCTCCACTCAAAAGATACAGAGTGGAAGTTCAACATCTGTACATGATAAAAACTCTCAACAAGGTAGGTTTAGAGACATAATAAAGGCCATATATGAAAAACCCACAGCTAACATCATACTCAATCATGAAAACCTGAGAGATTTTCCTCTATGATCAGGAATAAGACAGCATGTCCACTCTTACCACTTTTATTCAATATAGTATTGGAAGCCCTAGCCACAGGAATCAGATAAGAAAAAGAATGGGCATCCACACTGATAAAGAAGTTAAACTGTCATCCTTTACAGATGACATGATACTATATACAGAAAACCCTAAGGATTCCTCCAAAAAAATACTAGAGCTGTTAAACAAATTCAGTAAAGTTGCAGGATACAAAATTAATATATACAAATCTGTTGCATTTCTAAACAGCAATAACAAATAGCAGAAAGAGACATTAAGAAAACAATTTCATTTACAATTGCACCAAAAAGAATAAAATACCTAGGAATAAACTTAACCAAGGAGGTAAAAGACGTGTACTCAGAAAACCCTAAAACATTGATGAAAGAAACCAAAGACAAAACAAATGGAAAGATGTTACATAATACTGTTAAAATGTCCATATTACCCAAAGCAATCTTCATATTCAGTGGAATTGCTACCAAAACACTAACAGCATTTTTCACAGAGCTAGATGAAATAATAGAACAGTTTGTATGGGACCACAAAAAAGCCCAAATAGTCAAAACAATCCTGAGAAAGAAAAGCAAAGCTAGAGGAATCACAATTCCAGATTTCAAGATATACTACAAAGCTGCAGTAATCAAAACAATATGGTACTGGTACAAAAATAGATACATAGATCAAGAAAACAAAAGAGAGCCAATAAATAAATCTATGCTTATATAGTCAATTAATCTATGACAAAGGAGGCAAGAATATACAATGGAGAAAAGACAATCCCTTCAAAAAATGGTGCTGGGAAAACTGGATAGCTACGTGCAAAAGAATGAAACCAGACCACTTTTCTAAGACCATACACAAAATTAAATTCAAAATAGATTAAGTATCTAAATATGAGACCTGAGACCATTAGTATCCTAGAAGAGAACACAGGCAGTAATTTCTCCAACATTGACTATAGCAACATTTTTCTAGGTATGTCTCCTAAGGCAAAGGAAACAAAAACAAAAATAAACTATTGGGACTACCTCCAAATAAAAAAGTTTTGTACAGGGACGCCTGGGTGGCTCAGTTGGTTAAGTGGCTGCCTTCGGCTCAGGTCATGATCCCAGCGTCCTGGTATCGAGTCCCACATCGGGCTCCTTGCTCGGCAGGGAGCCTGCTTCTCCCTCTGCCTCTGCCTGCCTCTCTGTCTGCCTGTGCTTGCGCTCTCTCTCTCTCTCTCTATAACAAATAAATAAAAATAAAAAAATAAAAATTAAAAAAAAGTTTTGTACAAAAAGGAAGGCATCAGCAAAATGAGAAGTCAACCTACTAAATGGGAGAATATATCTGATAAGGGGTTAATATCCAAAATATATAAAGATTTACATAACTCAAAAAAAGTTTAAAAAAAAGTTTAAAGTTTGATTTTAAAATGGACAGAGGACCTGAATAGACATTTTTCTGGAAAACACATACAGATGGTCAACAGACACATGAAAAGATACTCAACACCACTAATTATCAACGAAATGCAAATCAAAACCACAGTGAGATATCACCTGCCACCTGTCAAAAAACAAGAAATAACAACTGTTGGTGTGGATGTAAAAGGAACCTTCGTACACTGATGGAGGACACGTAAATTAGTGTAGCCACCATGGAAAACAGTACGGATTTTCCTCAAAAATTAAAAATAGAAATACCATATGATCCAATAATTCCTCCAGTGGATATTTACCCAAAGAAAATGAAAACACTAATTCAAAAAGATATATTCACCCCTATGTTTACTGAAGCATTATTTACAATAGTCAAGATATGGAAGCAACAGGTCTACTGACAGACTAATGGATAAGGAAGAGGTGCTGTGTGTATATGTATATGTATCTACACATGAAAGCAGTTCTATATATAATAATGTAATATTGCATGGCCATTAAAAAGAATGAGATCATGCCATTTATGATACCACAATTAGATCCAATGGTTATTATGTTAAGTCAAATAAATCACACAGAGAAAGACAAATACCATATGACTTCACTCATATGTAGAATCTAAATAATAAAACAAATGAATAAACAAATGAAAAGAAGAATCAGATCTATAAAAACAGAGAACAGGGCACCTGGGTGGCTCAGTTGGTTAAGCGACTGCCTTCGGCTCAGGTCATGATCCCAGAGTCCTGGGATCAAGTCCTGCATCGGGTTCCCAGCTCCACAGGGAGACTGCTTCTCCCTCTGACGTCTCCCCTCTCATCGTCTCTCTCATACTCTCTCTCAAATAAATAAAATCTTTTTAAAAAATATACAGAGAACAAACTGATGGTTGCCAGAGAGAAGAGGAGTGGATAAGGGATATGAGAAAAATGCGTGAAGGACAGTGGGAGATACAGGCTTCTAGTTATGAAATGAATAATTTATGGGAATAAAAGGCACGGCATAGGGAATACAGTCAATGATATCAAAGTAGTGTTGTATAGTGATGGTTTGGGGATAGGCTTTGCCTAACAAAGAAGTTGAATCACTATGTTGTATACCTGAAACTCATGTAACATTGTGTGTCAACTATACTCAAAAAAAAAATTTTTAAAGACATGGAGTGACTGGGTGGATTAAAAAAAAACAAGACCCAACTATATGCTGCTTACCAGAGACTCAGTTCATTTTAAAGGACACACACAGAGAGTGAAGAGATGGCAAAAGATATTCTATGCAAATTGAAACCAAGATAAGGCAAGAGTAGCTATACTTATATCAGACTAAATAGACTTTAAGCCAAAAGCTGTAACATGAGACAAGGATGGTCATTATATAATGATAAAGGGGACAATCCAACAAGAGGATACAACATGTATAAATATTTATGCACCCACCACAGGAGCACCTAAAAAATATATTTTAGGGCACCTGGGTGGCTCAGTGGGTTAAAGCCTCTGCCTTCGGCTCAGGTCATGATCCCAGGGTCCTGGGATCGAGCCCCACATCGGACTCCCTGCTCGGCGGGGAGCCTGCTTCCCTTCCTCTCTCTCTGTCTGCCTCTCCGCTTACTTGTGATCTCTCCCTGTCAAATAAATAAATAATCTTTAAAAAATATATATATATATATATTTTAAAAAATAGATCTGAAAGGAGAAATAGAGAACAATACAAGAATAGTAGAGGACTTCAAAAACCCCACTTTCACTAATACATAGATCATCTAGACAGAAAATCAGTAAGAAAATATTGGACTTACAACTCCATGTTAGACCAGATGAACCTAGACACATACAGAACATTACATCAAACAGGAGGAAAACACACATTCTTCTCAAGCACATATGGAACACTCTCTAGGATAGATCACATGTAAGAGCATAAAACAAGTCTTAATGAATTTAAGAAGATTGAAATTGTATGAAGCATCCTTTCCTACCACAATAGTATGAAACTAGAAATCAATTTCAAGAGAAAAACTGGAAAATTTGCAAATATGTGGAAATAAACAACAAAATCTTAAGCAACCAATGGCCCAAAGAAGAAATCACAAGGGAAGTCAAAAAATATCTTGAAATAAATAAAAATGGAAACACAAAAACTTTGGCATTGTGCATGTATGGGATGCAGCAAAAGCAATTCTAAGAGAGAAGTTTATAATGCTACCTGCCTACATGAAGAAAAAAGAATGATTGCAAACAACTTAACTTTATATCTTATGGAGTTTTTTTAGGAAGAGATAATTCAGCCCAAAGTTAGTAGAAGAAAGAAAATAACAAAGATAAGAATGGAAATAAATGAAATAGAGACTAGAAAAACAACAGAAAAAAAAATCAATGAAACTTTCAGAGCTAGTTTTTTTGAAAAAATAAAGAAAATTGATAAATCTTTAGCTAGATTCACCAAGAAAGAAAAAAGATTCAAATAAATAAAATCAGAAATGAAAGAGAAAATATTACAACTGGTAACACAAAAATTCCACAGATCATAAGAAACTACTGTGAATAATTATATCCCAACAAATAGATAACTTACAAACAATGGATACACTCCTAGGAACATAAAACCTACCAAGGCTGAATCAAGAAGAAATACAAAATGTAAATAGACTAATTACTAGCAAGGAGATTGAAGCAATAATAAGAAAACTCCTCTCAAATATACAACCTAACCCTATACCTAAAGAAGCTGGAGAAAGAACAACAAAGAAAGCCTAAGCCCAGCAGGAGAAGAGAAATAATAAAGATGAGAGCAGAAATCAATGAAATAGAAACAAACAAACAAAAACAAACAAACAAACAACAACAACAACAACAAAAAACAATAGAACAAATCAATGAAACTAGGAGCTGGTTCTTTGAAGGAATTAATAAGATTGATAAACCCCTGGCCAGACTTATCAAAAAGAAAAGAGAAAGGATCCAAATAAGTAAAATCATGAATGAAAGAGGAGAGATCACAACCAACACCAAAGAAATACAAACAATTATAAGAGCAACTTATAATTGATCTGTGGAATCAATCTGTGGATTTTTTCTGTGATGATTTGTGGAATTGTTGTGTTATCAGTTGTAATGTCTCCTCTTTCATTTCTGATTTTATTTATTTGAATCTTTTTTCTTTCTTGGTGAGTCTAGCTAAAGATTTATCAATTTTCTTTATTTTTTTCAAACAAATTATGAGAAACTATATGCCAGCAAATTTCACAATCTGGAAGAAATAGATGCATTCCTAGAGACATATAAACTACCACAACTGAACCAGGAAGAAATAGAAAACCTGAAAGACCCATAACCAGTAAGGAGATTGAAACAGTCATCAAAAATCTCCAAACAAACAAGAGCCCAGGCCCAAATGGCTTCCCAGGGGGAATTCTACCAAACATTTAAAGAAGAATTAATTCCTATTCTCCTGAAACTGTTTCAAAAAATAGAAATGGAAGGAAAACTTCCAAACTCATTTTATGAGGCCAGCATTACCTTGATCCCAAAACCAGACAAAGACCCCATCAAAAAAGACCAGACCAATTCTTTGGTTTACAGACCAATTACAGACCAATATCTTTGATGAACACAGATGGGAAAATTCTCACCAAAATACGAGCCAATAGGATCCAACATTACATTAAAAGGATTATTCACCACGACCAAGTGGGATTTATTCCAGGACTGCAAGGATGGTTCAACATCTGCAAATCAATGTGATACAGTACATTAATAAAAGAAAGAACAAGAACCATATGATACTCTCAATAGATGCTGAAAAACATTTGACAAAGTACAGCATCCTTTCCTGATCAAAACTCTTCAAAGTGTAGAGTTAGAGGGTACATACCTCAATATCATCAAAGCCATCTATGAAAAACCCACAGCAAATATCATTCTCAATGGAGAAAAACTGAGAGCTTTCCTGCTAAGGTCAGGAACACAGCAGGGATGTCCATTATCACTATTGCTATCCAACATACTACTAGAAGTCCTAGCCACAGCAATTAGACAACAAAAAGAAACTAAAGGCATCCAAATTGGCTAAGAAGAAGTCAAACTCTCACTCTTTGCTGATATGATACTTTATGTGGAAAACCCAAAACACTCTATTCCCAATCTGCTGGAACTTGTACAGGAATTCAGTAAAGTTTCAGGATATAAAATAAACTCACAGAAATCAGTTGCATTTCTATACACCAACAACAAGATAGAAGAAAGAGAAATTAAGGGGTCAATCCCATTTACAATTGCACCCAAACCCATATGATACCTAGGAATAAACCTTAAAAAAGAGGCAAAGAATCTGTACTCAGAAAACTATAAGGTATTCGTGAAAGAAATTGAGGAAGACACAAAAAAATGGAAAAATCTTCCATGCTCATGGATTGGAAGAGCAAATATTGTGAAAATATCTCTGCTACCTAAAGCAGTCTACATATTTAATGAAATCCCTATCAAAATCCCATCAATTTTTTCAAAGAAATGGAACAAATAATCCTAAAATTTATATGGAGCCAGAAAAGACCTCCAGTAGCCAGAGGAATATTGAAAAAGAAAGCCAAAGTTGGTGGCATCACAATTCCAGACTTCAAGCTCTATTACAAAGCTGTCATCACCAAGCAGTATGGTACTGGCACAAAAACAGACGCATAGATCAATGGAACAGAATAGAGAGCCCAGAAATAGACCCTCCAACTCTATGGTCAGCTAATCTTCGACAAAGCAGGAAAGAATGTCCAATGGAAAAAAGACAGCCTCATCAACAGATGGTGTTGGGAAGACTGGACAGCCACATGCAGAAGAATGAAACTGGACCATTTCCTTACACCACACACAAAAATAGACTTAAAATGGATGAGGACCTCAATGTGACAAAGGAATCCATCAAAATCCTTAAGGAGAACACAGGCAGCAACCTCTTGGATCTCAGCTGCAGCAACTTCTTCCTAGAAACATCGCCAAAGGCAAGGGAAGCAAGGTCAAAAAGGAACTATTGGGACTTCATCAAGATCAAAAGCTTTTGCACAGCAAAGGAAACAGTCAACAAAACCAAAAGACAACTGACAGAATAGGAGAAGATATTTGCAAATGACATATCAGATAAATGGCTAGTATCCAAAATCTATAAAGAGCTTACCAAACTCAACACCCAAAGAACAAATAATCCAATCAGAAATGGGCAGAGGATATGAACAGACATTTCTGCAAAGAAGACATCCAGATGGCCAACAGACACATGAAAAAGTGCTCCACATCACTGGGCATCAGGGAAATACAAATCAAACCCCAATGAGATACCACCTCACACCAGTCAGAAGGGCTAAAATTAACAAGTCAGGAAATGACAGATGCTGGCAAGGATGTGGAGAAAGGGGAACCCTCCTACACTGTTGGTGGGAATGCAAGCTGGTGCAGCCACTGTGGAAAACAGCATGGAGGTTCCTCAAAAAGTTGAAAATAGAGCTACCCTATGACCCAGCAATCGCACTACTGGGTATTTACCCCAAAGATACAAATGTAGTGATCCAAAGGGCACATGAACCCGAATGTTTATAGCAGCAATGTCCAATAGCCAAACTACAGAAAGAACCTAGATGTCCATCAACAGATGAATGGATAAAGAAGAGGTGATACACACACACAATGGAATACTATGCAGCCATCAAAAGTAATGAAATCTTGCCATTTGCAATGACACAGATGGAACTAGAGGGTATTATGCTGAGTGAAATAAGTCAATCAGAGTAAAACAATTATCATATGATCTCCCTGATATGTGGAATTTGAGAGGCAACATGGGGGGTTTAGGGGGTAGGTAAGGAAAAAAGGAAACAAGATGGGATCGGGAGGGAGACAAACCATAAGACTCTTAATCTCACAAAACAAACTAAGGGTTGCCGGGGTACGGGGTGGGGTAGGGAGAGGGTGGTTGGGTTATGGACTTTGGGGAAGGTATGTGCTATGGTGAGTGCTGTGTTTTGTTTTGTTTTGTTTTTATTTATTTTTTTTTTGCCTTCAGACATATAATGGTTTTATTTGATTCTTGAGATAGAATTAACACAAGAAGGAATTTACAGAAAATAGGAAACAAGCTATATAAGATTTATCAAGTAACTTTTAAAATGCAATAGAATGGAAACAGCAAGCTGGAAGTACATGTATGATTATGTGATGAAGAGAAAAATAAGAAAAAATTTGAATGCCTCTGGAATTATCACAATCATATTTCCCAAGCTTTGACAGAAGTGCAAGGACCAAAGAGCTTCCATGCATGGGAACAATGGCAGGTCAACTCAATGGCCATACTTACCATCTTTTTCCACCCTTTTTTGTCCTCCACCTTAGCAGTGCTTCCTTCCCAAAGCTCACTCTTATCCTTTTCTTTTTCTTCTATGGAAAGATGTTCCCTGGACTTCTCAGATAAGCCCTCGGCAATCACTTGTGTTCCTTTCTCCATTTCTTCTTCAAGAACATTCTCCAAGTGTTCCTCTATGGGCAGAGGCTTGGTCTCTACATCTGCTGTTATTATTTCTTGGTCTTCAATTTCAACTTCTAAATAATCCTCATTTGGAAGGTGGGATTTTCCTGGCTCATCACTTTCACTCAACTCCTGGGAAGATGAACTCCTGGCCCTTCTGTTTGGACTGTTTTCAGTGTGGGCTCCTCTATCTCCCAGGGCAGACTCATCACTGCAACTAGAACATGGGTGACTTCTGGAGGAGGAGGATGAAGCAGTCTTTATATCTTGTTTATCCTCGTCCAACTCACTGTCATAGCACCCATCACCTTCATCTTTTACATTGTCGTCAGCATCTGCTGCCTTTTGTGACAAGGTTTCACTCTCCTTTTCATGGTCTAAATGATCTTTTTCATCATCTGAGGGTGACTTTGACATCCCATTCATTTGATCATCAGCCTGTCCTTCTTCATTAGCTTTCTCATCTTGTTTCTCCTCATCTACTTCAAAATCTTCTTCATATTCGTATTTAAATACATTTTCCTGGGCATCCTCCCAAACATCTTGTCCCGGTTTTCCTTTAAGTTCCATTTCTTCCACAGCTGTCCTCACTTCCACAATCCCTGTTTTTTGTTCTTGAGCTGAAACCTGGCAATTCACAGACCTGTATCCCCCGGGGCTAATAATACATTATATGTTAATAAAAAAATGTTTTTTAAGATTTAAAAGAAAACTCCTAACAAACAAAAGCCCAGGACCAGATGGCTTCACTAATCAATTCTACTAAACATCTAAGGAAGAATTAATATCATTCTATCTCAAAGTCCTCCAAAAAATGGAAGAGGAGGGAATACTTCCAAACTTAATTTATGAGATCAGCATTACCCTTATACCAAAGCCAGGCAAGGATACTATAAGAAAATTACAGGTCAATATCCCTAATGAACACAGATGCAAAGTCCTCAATAAAGTAACAGCAAACACTAATGATGTACTACATGTCAGCTAATTGAACGTAATAATAAAAAAAGATTATTCAACCAACAAAACAAAACAAAACAAAAATATTAGCAAGCCAAATTCAACAGTACATTAAGAAGAATACACATCATGTTCAAATGGGACTTATCTCTGGGATACAAGGATGGTTCAACATATGTAAATAAACTAGTGTGATATACCACATTAACAAAATGAAGGATAATAATTATATGATTATCTTAATGGATGCAGAAAAAGCATTTGACAAATTCAACATCTGTTCACAACTTAAAAAAACAACCTCTCAACAAACTGGGTATAGGAGGAATGTAGCTGAGCATAAAAGAGCATATATCTGAAGCCCAGAGTTGACAACATGCTAAACAGTGAAAAGCTGAAAGTTCATTCTCTTAAGATCAGAAACATGATACTACTTTTATTCAGCATAGTAATGCAAGTTCCCACCAGAACAACTGAGCAAGAAAAAGAAATCAGAGGCATTTGTTTCAGAAAGGAAGAAGTAAAATTGTCTCTGTTTTCAGATGACATAATAATATAATATAGGAAACCCTGAAGACTCCACCAAGACACTGTTAGAACTAATTATCAAACTCACTAAAGTTGGAGGATACAAAATCAGTATATAAAAATCAGTTGTATTTCTACATACTAACAATGAACTATCAGAAAGAGAAATTAAGAAAATAATCCCATTTACAATAGCATCTGAACAAATAAAATATGTAGGAATAAATCTAACCATGGAGGTGAAAGACCTATACACTGAAAACTATAAAACACTAATGAAAGAAATTGAAAAAGACACAAATAAATAGAAAGATATTCCATATTCATAGACTGGAATAATTAATATTGTTAAAATGTCTGTACTACACAAAGCTATTTACAGGTTCAACACAATCCCTATCAAATTCCATCTTTCATAGAAATAGAAAAATAATCCTAAAATTGCTACAGAATCACAAAAGACCCTGAATAGCCAAAGCAATCTTGAGAAAGAAGAACAAAGCTAGAGGCATCACACTTCCTGATTTCAAAATATAATACAAAGCTATCATAATAAAAATAGTATGGTATTTTCACAAAAACAGACACATAGATCAACAGAATATAGTACAGAGCCCAAAAATAAATCTATCCACATATAGTCAGCTAATTTATAACAAAGGAGCCAAGAATATAAGATGGGGAAAAGATAGTCTCTTCAATAAATAGTGTTGGGAAAAT
>ML108248.1:12017-45363 GCA_003697995.1 Taxidea taxus jeffersonii | reverse complement strand
ACATAGAGGGTAAGCTCCTTGATATTTATCTTGGCAATGATTTTTTGGATTTGACACCAAAAGCAAAAGCAACAAAAGCAAAAATAAACAAGTAGGACTATATCAAACTAAAATGATTCTGTATAGCAAAGGAGACAAAAGAAGAAAGTGCTAGTGAGGATGTGGAGAAAAGGGAACCCTTGAACAATGTTGGTGGGAATGTAAACTGATTCAGTCACTATGGAAACCAGCATGGAGTTTCCCCAAGAAATTAAAAATAAAACTACCATAGGATCCAGCAATCCCAATTCTGGATATATATCTAAAGGAAACAAAACCATTATCCCAAAAAGGTATCTGTACCACCATGTTCAATGCAGCATTATTCACAATAGTCAGGGTATGAAAACAATCTAAATGTCCATCAACAGATGAATGGATAAATAAGATGTGTTATGTAGGTATCATTGTGTGTGTGTGCATGTGTGTGTGTGTGTGTGTGTGTGTGTGTGTGTGTGTGTGTGTGTGAAGAATATTATTGAGCCTTCTAATAAGGATATTCTGCCATTTGCAACAACACAGATGAACCTGGAAAGCATTACGTTAAGTGAGATAAGCCAGACAGAGAAAGATGAATACTGTGTAGTATCACTAATATGTGGAATCAAAAAAAAAAATCACACTCTTTGAAATATAAAGAAGAATGGTGGTTGTCAGGAGGAGGGTTTTAGGAAAAATAGAGAGGTTAATAAAAGAGTACAAGTTTTCAGTTACAAGATGAATAAGATCTGAGGATCTAATGTATAATGACTGTAGTTGACATAATATTGCATTGTACAACGGAAATTTGCTAAGATAGTAGAACTTAAGTATATTCTCACAAAAAAAGTAAATATGCAAGGGGATATTAATTAACTTCATGATGGGAATTCTTTTACACTGTCCACATATATCAGATCATCACACTGTATACCTCATATATACTGCAATTTTGTCAGTTATTTACTTCAATAAAATGAAAAGAGAAATGACTGATAAATTAGTATATAAGTAATATTTGATGGACTTAGTTTAATACTTAACACATGTTTCTTTGGGTGATGACACAAAAAAATTATATTCATTTGGCTAATAGTCTCAAAAATGAGAGGACAACAATTTTTCTGCAGCACTGTAAACACATAGATATGATATTTAAAAGCATGAGATGAATAAGATCACCAAAAGAATGTTGATAAAAAAGAAAGGAGGTCCAAGGATTGAAATCTGAGGCTTCCTAGTATTAGAAGATGAAGAAGAAGAGAAATCGAAAAGGAAACAGAAAGAGCTTCCAGTAAGGTAGGAGGAAATCCAAGAAAGTGTTGTGCCCTGGAAAATAAGTGAAGAATATATATCAAGAATGATGTGTGATTCAAATGCTATTCATAGGCTAACATTAAAGCAGAGATATGACTATGGAACATGGTGCCTGGGTAAGCTATAGGGGAGCAGTTCTGGTGAAGCAGTGAGGACAAAAGCCTAATGGCAGTGGGTGAGAGAGAACCGGAAGACATAAATTGGAGAGATGACTATGGGTCACTTCTTCAAGTAGTTTTGCTGGAAATAGGAACCACAAAATGAGGCAATACACAGGTGGTAAGTGGGGATCAAGAGAAAGTTTTTGGCTTGGGAGAAGTAACATTACTTTTGTATGACAGTACAGTGTGGAAGATGGATGACATATTAGAAGGGGAATTTCTCAAGCAATGCAGTGTGAGATGAGTTTTAGGGCTCAGTGCAAGTACTGACTTGAAATAAGAGCACGGATATTTCACCTGTGGTAACAGGCAAGATGTCAAAGAACAGAAGGGTGGCAGATAGACTGAAGTAGTGGTGACAATCTCTGTAAGTTCTCTTGTGAATGCTCCAGTGTTCTCAGTAGGGAAGAAGGTACTGAGTTTTAAAAAGTAAGAAAAACATTTTCACTCCTCATCAAGAGTGAGAGAACAAATTTTTTTTTAAACATCTAATATGATTGCCTTGCAGAATTAAGAGTCTATTTCTATTTAATGCCTGTGTGGTTGTGGGTATTTCTCCAGACAGTTTGAGCTTTGGAGTTGTAGTCATGGAGCAGGGAGAGAATTGGACCTAACCAGTTTATGGATCTGCTCTTACTGAGTAAGACCAAGATAGAGGAGCAAGGGAGTGGAGGCTGTTTATAGAGGATTTATTGTAATGATTAAAAATGATTATAAAATTTAATCTGGAAGGATGTCAATTAAAAGAAGGTAGGATCAAAAGCTCATAGGTCTCATTAGAATCAAAGAATGACTGGGGCTCTAATAATATAGAGAGTGGGCTGGAAAGATAGGACATGGCAACCAGAGAGTAGAATGTTTGAAATTGAGGTTATCAAGAAGTCCAGGTATGACCACATGAGAGTGGCTAATGTAAGGTAGAGGACAAGGCCATTGAACAGAGATGGCTAAGGAAATGATAGACCAAGGTGTTAGAACAATTATCTAGGGGCACCTGGGTGGCTCAGCGGGTTAAAGCTGCTACCTTCAGCTCGGGTCATGATCCAGGGTCGTGGGATCAAGCCCCGCATCGGGCTCTCTGCTCTGCAGACAGCCTGCTTCCTCCTCTCTCTCTGCCTCTCTGCCTACTTGTGATCTCTGTCTATCAAATAAATAAATAAAAATCTTAAAAAAAAAAAGAACAATTATCTACATATTTATTGAAATCTACCACAATTGAGACAGGAGGGTTAGTGAAGAGAGTGTTCCTTGCTTATGTCACCAAGGAATTAAGGGAAATAACACAGAAATCCATAAATGAGAACAAAGACAGGGTTGATATCACCTCATGGCATAAGATTCATGATTAGTTGTTTTTAGGAAAGAGATGGGGAGAAACACCTGAAAGTAGCAATGAGAAACCAGGAGGACACATCCCCCCACTACCAGATCAGTGGTCCCAGGGATTTGGGGGAAAAAGCAGCCACTACTTGACAGGCTGCTAGAAAAAATGGGACCTTAGAAAAGAGTCAAGTTCGCCTTAAAGCAAGACAGAAGACAGGCTGAAAATATAGGGGATTTTCTATCAACAGACTCTGAATTCAAAGAGCATAATGAGTGAGTTTCAGGACTTGGGGAGAGAAAGGAATAAGGGGGTGGTTTTCCACTGGACCGCAAGAATCCATATCACCCAGGAATTTAAAAATTCTCATTCTTAGGCTAACCCCATGCCTACTGAGTCAAAAACTAATTTAGGCCTAGCAGTCTTTGTTTTAGGAAACCTTCCGGGTGATTCTGATATGCAATAAAATTTGAGAATCATGGAAATAAAAGCAGATTCACATGGGCTTAAAGTGTAGGTGAGAAGAATGACTTAGAAGTGTGGGCATTTTGTGGTAGCCGACATAGTCTTGGCTAGAGGACATAAATTTTGTCTGGATTCAAAGGAGATAGTGCAGACAAGTCTTCAGTGTTGAGGCAAAGGGGAAGAACAGGGAGGGATAGGTTTCTGGGACTCCTCACCATAGGAGTCCTGGAGGATCATAAATATAAAATTTCCCCATCTCCTTGATGTAAGTGGATATAGTGTGTGGTCACCACAGGAGAGCTTTCCACCACCAGTAGCTCTCTCTTCCTCTCTCTCCATTTTGCCTATCTAACTCAGGCTTTTGGTTACAAGTAACAGAATGCCACTATAAAGAGCTTAAATTAATTTTTTTTTAATTTTAAGTATGTAAGGATTGCAAGGCAGAAAGCACAATGGTACTTACTAAAGTGTTATCTCAGTGTGTGTGTGTGAGTTTCTACAGTGGTTTAGGTTAAGTTACTCTGGTCAGCTATAGCTTGAGATGTGGTATCAAAATACAAGCATGGTTGCCAGGGGCCATCTCCATGCATGCAGGCAGGAAGGGGATCATTTCTCAAAGGAGGGTCATGGGCTGGACCGCCACCTCAAAGAATGTTACCACTGACACTGTTCTAAATTCAGGACTTAGCATAATTCAGGGAATTTTCTTTCAAATGGCAAATTGGGGTAGCACATGGCTGAGTATTTCTTTTCTGATCATTTTGAACACTGACCCCAATAATTTGAAAAACGTCTTTTTTGTGAGATAGAAGGTAGCAATTACCCTGAAATTGCAACATATATCCTTACATAGTGTTTAATATATTAAAATATTGTCTTTCATTGACTTAAATAAGATAGATCTATTATTCTGGATATTTATAATCCTGGGGTATGTGCATATATATATGTGTGTGTGTATACATGTATATATTTTGTGTCAAATGTGTGTGTTTTGGCAACTATATCTGTACCATATATGACTTCTGTCAATTAGGTTAGAAGTTACCTCAAGCTTCTGGCATATGATACCCTTTCCTGAGTAAGCCTTTCCAAAATGGATTTTAATTGAGTAGGCCTTTCTACTTCTCAGGTTCTCAAGATATTTTATGAAATTCAATTTTCAAATTTTGTAATATTTTTCATTCTCTGTAAATTATTTTTCCTAAAAGATTTTATTTATTTATCTATTTAGAGAGAGTGCACAAATAGGGGAGAGGGAGAGGGAGAGAATCTTGAGCCAACTGGCGCCAAGCAGAGAGCCCAAAGTGGGACTCGATCTCATGACCCTGAGTTTAGGACCTGAGCCAAAACCAAGAGTCAGACGCTTAAGTGACTGAGTCATCCAGGCACCCCATAAGTTATTTCTAAACATCCGTAAGACAAAAGCAGGAACACAGGTCCCGGGATAGCTAGAACCAAATGACAAAACAGACTCAAACCATAATATGAAAACTAAGCTCAGAAGAGACAATGTGATCACTCACCCAGGTGTGTGTTTAAGATCTTTCTCCCCTCTTCGCCTTGCCCTCCCTTTCTTCCCCTCCCTGTTCTCACTTGGTCTGTCCAAATGCCATACTCCTGTGGTTTTTTTCTTATTCATTTTCATTACTTGTGATGATATTTTCTCTTTTATGTCTCTGGAAAATATTTGAACAGCATTTGTAATGCCAGGCAAGCTCCTGTTTTTCTGGGTGAGGGCTCAGAGACAACAGCCCAATGTGCTTATGCAGAACAGATAATGAACATTCCACAGATTTTAAAAAATGCAAGTGTACGACCTTCATGTTTTGATTCAATGTATCCTTTTCATGAGCTATTGAAAGGAAATAAAAGCAGAAATAAAGAGCTTCAAAGTACCTGTCCAGTTGTGTGGTGGACTTTTTTTTTTTTTTTTTTAGCAAACTGATCTTGTGTCATGGCCTTGTTGATGCTAGACAGAATGGACATGTTTCTAAAATTTTTAAAATGTTCTGGATTTGGGCAATATTTCTCTATCCTATTTATTAGAAAAATTAGTTGGCCTGAGGCTATTTATGGTTTTTTTTGTATTACTATTAATAAGTGTGTGAAAAATGCCACAGAGAATTTCTTAACTCATAGTCAGTTTGCTTTTCTGTACTTTGTCACTTTGTTCATTCTTCTCTTGTAGAAGAGTGGTAAGGTGTAGTGGGATGCAGTCTGATTTGAAAAGAACTGAAATTTTCCACCATTTCTACAAATAAGTGCAGTTGAAGGTAAGCCCCTCTGACTAAGCATTCTTTATAAACACAAACCTTGAAATCTAATGCTAAAACAAAGCCTTGCTGTTTAAGCTTTAAATGAACATATTCCTTGGTGAGCCCCTCTTCACACACGTAGACACAGACTAACACAGTAAGTGTCGTTTAAATCCCTGAGTTGATTACAGTTAGATCAGTTGTAGAGTCTGCCCATTCTGGACACTACAGACCCGATACCACATGGGGTCAAAATCAACTAAGATTTATTGTGCTGTCCGTGAATTATTTTCTTTATGCCACATTAGTTTAAAACCACAATGCCAGGAATCATATGGAACTAAATATGTATGTTTTGCATAACCACACTATTGGCCACTGACACATGCTCCTCACACAGAAGGAATTCACAGGATCTGAGTCTCCCATCCATTAAGTGTATCTAAATGAAGAGAAGTGAACAGGGAGAAAGAGAGACAAGAGAAAATGGAAAGAGAAGAAATAGGTACCAAGTTCTGAGTGTATATAATACTGCACTTTATAAAGGACAAAAACATTATAAATATAAGTGGTGTCATTGCAGCAGAAACAAAACAAAACAAAAGAGAAACAGGCAGAGTTAGACAGAAGTCCAATAGATACAAGTGTTCTATTCCTTCAGGGACTTCTCCAGAGGGATGAGGAAGGGGGAGGGCAGAGGGTAGTGTGAGGGGGAAGGGTATGAAAGGGAAGAGAAAAAATAAGGAGTTTTCATTCCATGAATGTGAGGGTGAGAGTCTTTGCTGACTTTCCCCCAGTCTTCTGGGAATTGACAAAAGGAAGGAAACCAGATGGCCCTCCTTTCCCTCACCCTCCACAGCCAGCACCAAATCCCACCAACCCCCCAGGAAGGGCTGCTCCTGCTGCCTCTCCCACCGCCCCCTTCATGGTCACAGTCTGGTTCTCTGTAGCACAGGGTCAGTTCTGTCCCCAGCTCACCACCGCAGCCCTGGATTACTGCAGTCAGCTCACACCCAGGCTGTCGGCTGTAGGAGGGGCCCTACCACCCCAGGCCTTTCCTCACCTAAAAGTGATTTACCAAAAATCGACCCAAAAATTTTCCATCCACTGCCTTGGAGATAAAATCTACACTCCTTATCCTAGCTTATAAAGCTTGTTCCAGGCTTTCCATCCCCACAACTCCAGCCTCATTACTTGCATCGGCGTGGGAGGCGGCAGGGAACTTGTACTAGTCCTAACACCAGCTGGACCAACTGGATGGCACCATATCTCCTCTGTACCTACCCCCTCCATTCATTGTTCCTATGGCTGTCCTCCTTTTCCCTCCATTCCTACTCCTGCCCTTCACTTTGCTTAGGCTATTCCTAAAGACCAGGTCGCCAGACACCATGGAACATGTCAGAAGAAGAGGCTCCACTGAGAAATCCCTTATTGGCAGAATCAAAATGGAAGTGTCTGAGGTCCACCCATTTATGCAGGCATTCTCTTCCCGATGCTCTTTTTCTCCTTTGAAGGAACTACATGCTCCTTGGAAGGCATTCGATCAGACCTCAGTGCTTGGCGGTACAAGCCTCCAGATGGCGTCCTACTGCTCCCTTGACCAGACCTCAGCCACAGCCCAGGGTCCTTCCGGCTGGCTTCTCCTGACAAGCTGGAAGAGTTTACATCATGGAAGCTCTGCAGGGACTAAATGCCCAGACCTCCACCCTCAGCCTGACAACCTGTCTCAGTGTTGAAAAACAGTTCAAGGTAGCACTTGAGACCAAACGTGTCATTTTCCTTGTCAAAATGAAAGCTGTAAATTTTAAACCTACTGCTTAATGTATCCAGATATTGAACACAGGGACTTTTATCCTCAGCTTAATGGTCTGTCTAAAAACATCAAAAAAGATTACTTAAAAACTCTGGGCCTCAGAGGTCCTATAAAATTACACGAGGCACCCCCCCAATCTCCTCCAAGTTTTAAAAAATTTATTGGAAAACACTTATGCAATATATGAACTCCTTTCTCCTTAGCCTTAGATACTAAGACTATGTGCTTGATTGCTGGGGGGTGGTTAAGAAAAGCAATAGGATAAGATGAAATTTTATTAGATTACAATCTAAAATTTTAATAGAGTTTCTGCTTCTGGGAATGGATGGCAAATCTTATTCAGAATCTTCTTGAACGGGGAAAATGTAAAAGCATGACTTTCTTCCTTTAATATAATGTGACAATAAAGAATGGCAGAGCTTTCTAATTTCTTTAAAATTCAGATATTTGTAGAGACCTGATCAGAACAGAAACACAGGAGAAGGTAAATGAAAGCAGTGGAAGGAGAGTTAGAATATCATTATTTTCTCCAATAAAAGGAGTTTTGGGGTAAAAAGTACCTGCTAAAATTTTAGGGGTGAAGAAATGATAACCCTGGACCTTAGCAGCTTTATCAAAAGCTCACCCACAAGTACACAGTCATCTCAGCCTTAAAAATCCACTCCGTAGCGAGAGCATCTGTGATGCCATGACATGACAAAGTCTGCTTCAAAGGTCTTACAGTCATAGCTCTAAAAATTCTTTGTTGACACAAACAGAATCTTTATTGCCTCTGGGCTATAAAGAGATAGGGGTGTTTTGCATACAATCATTATCTTTCTGCTCAGAGAAAATTATGAACCATGAAGTTTAGAAGGATCAAGGCTGCTTTCAACTGTTGCATTAAATCTAAGGGTTCATACTGTACACTGTTGCCTATTCTAGAGAACAGAGTTGCTAATTAGGGGGACAAGATGTTTGGGAAAATGGAAAGCTTCCAAGTTCCTCCTGAAATTCAAAATTTCCAATATTTTTAAAGCACTATAGATTCACAGATGGTAATGGCATCATTTGCTTTACCCGCCTTAAGAGTGCTCTCTGATGTATCTGCTTCTGATATGATAACAACTCCATTACAGGCCCCACAGTTAAGGTCCTTCCTTTAATGCTCCAGCATTTTGGTGCATGTGTGGCTTCCCTACAATGGCAGCAGCCTCATTAAGGATGACTCCCGGGCAAAGGCAGTATCTAATGGGTTAATGAGGCTGGGCAGTCTCAGCCTGTTAGCAGCTGCTTAAGCAGCAGGCTGGGGAAAGCTCTGTTGATTTTCATTCTTCACTGCTGAGTGATGAAGGGCGACCTATATACTAGAAGTCTAGTCAGGCCACAACCTGTACTCATGTACAAAAAATTCAATTCCATCCATGCCGCAGGTCAACAATTACTCCACGATATAAGATATAAAGGTAAAGTCAGTGCATTCACAGTGTATCAGGGGCTAAAGCCCGAGGGCTCCTGCTTGAGGTTGGTCACTTTTTTGATTATTTTTTATCATGGAAAATTAAGACTGTCAGATCTGATCTAGATTCCGAACAGTTCTTTGATCGATGATTACATGCATCTTGATTAATACTATGGACGCTTTCGGCAACCATATATTTTTTAGCTCAGCACTTTGGATCACTAAACTCATTTTGGGATACACAGTCCAAAATTCTGCTACTGAACATAGTACACTGTTTTCTCACAAAAACATTATATTTTCAAAAGTTGGATAATTTTAGTATGAAAGGAGAGTCTGTCACATAATGTTCTTTTGATACACCTGAAACACCTCCTTTGTCTAGCTTCCCAGTGTAACAGAATCGCCTGTAGAGCTTCTGGAACGGCTCCTGAGGCCCCTCCCCAGAGATCTTTATTCAATAGGTCTGGGGTGGAGTATGAAAATTTACATTTCTAAAAAGCTCCCAACTGGTACTGCTGTTGCTGGTCCACTGAGCACACTGGGGACAGCATGCTGCGGGGACACCTCTTTCCTAATCATCTTCCTCAGTCTCCTTTGCTGGATTTTCCTCTTCTCCACAACCTCTAACTTGGCCTGTTCTGTGGCATCTCTAACACCTCTTCTACCTTCCCTCATTCAGTCTCAAGGCTGTACATCATATCTATATGTTGATAAAACCTGATTTTGCCCCTAAATTCATGACTGTGTATCTACTTGCTATCCCATATTCCCTGCTTCTCCTTACAAGTCTAAAACTGGTCCTCTCCAGGCCTCTCCAACTCAGCCAATGGCATCAACCCTGGCAAAACTGTTCAAATCTCTTATCATCCTTAACTTGATCCTTCTCACATCCCACTCCAAACCATCAGTATAAACTGTCAGCTCTGCTTTCAGAGTATACCCAGAATTGGGCCATTTCTTACTACTTACACTAGCCAAGCCACCATCATCTCTAGCCTAGATTATTGCTATTATTTCCCAGCTGATCTCCCCATTTATTCCCTAGTCCCCTACCCCGACTACCTTCACACAGCAAACAGAGGGCTCCTTTGCAATACAAGTCAGTTCTCATGATTCTGCTCTAAACCTTCCACAGAACTCAGAATAAAAAGCTGGAAGTCTGACAGCATCCCCTAAGGCTCTACATGGCTTAACCACTGTCCCCCTAGATCTACCTTCTCGGAGGCTTGCAGTTCTCCCCTCACTCCTGTGTCCTGGCCATACCAGCCTCCTTGTTCTTTCCTTTCACACACCAAGCCTGTTCCTGCCTCAGTGCCTTCACATGTGCTATTTTGTCTGCCTGGAATACTTTCCCCTGGTTATGTACAGGGGTCCCTCGTTCCCCCTGTTTGGCTTTCTGCTCAGAGGACTCCCAAAAAGGCTTCCCCGGCTCCCTCTCTGAAAAAGCAGGCAGCCCTCATCTGCATCACTCTCCAACATCCTTACCCTTTCTTGCCCTCTTTGTCTTGGCACTTATCACCCCAATGACTTTTTATGTATTTGTTCATCAGTTGCCTCCTTCTACCAGAATGCAAGCACCATGCGGGAAGAAATTATCTTTCTCTCCACTGCTATATTGGTACTAACAGAAATAGCATCTGGCCTGTTGTATTCAGTAGCTACATGAATACACTGATTGAAAAGTGAACATCTTAGGCTTTCAAAAAAAATTTTTTTTTTCCTCTCTAGAATTGACTAGTTATTCTTCTCAGCCTTAAACTCAAAGAGGCAACATTTTTGCAATATTTACTTAAAGGGAATTATATACGCAACTTACTGAAGTAAAAGTTATCCAAAAGACACTTTGCACCAGTCTTCATTTCACACTCCCAATGAAATTCAGCCTGTACTCCGCCGCCGTCCACCGAGGTTCCCCCCACACCCATTTTCCCATGAGCCCACGGTCCCCAAGAACATTAGCCTGAGAAACAGTCTCTTTGAGTGACCCTGGGCATGAAGAGAGCTGCTGAGTCTATATATCAAACTGATTGGTCACAGGTGGTCACAATGTGAGACAGAGAATGTAAATTTTTAAACACTGTGGTAACTGGACAGAGCAATACTGCCTGTTTGAAGTGCTACCACGGCTAATTAATGCAGCTCAAGGGTTCTCACACTTGATAAATACGAGAGATGGCAAAAGTCTGAGAGTTAGGTAAAGGAACCAGTATGAAAATAGCTTTGGAAAAATATACTGCAGTACACAGCCACCATTCATCCCTTACACTGAAAAACTGTATTAGTGTTTAAAATGACTTCTCTCACTAACTTTCCACCCAGCTCAATTTAATTTAACTCAATTTCGACTTAAATGCTCATACTCTAAACTCGACTGTCTTTGAGCTTTTTAAAAGTAATGACATTGATAGTTGAAGCTGTGGACCACGTTGCATGTTTTCTAATGTTATTTGTTGGACTGAAGCTTGCAATGAAAAACAACTATTAAAAAAAATAAATGCGTGTGGAGATTAGAGTCCACATTTTGAAATGTCAGTAAATACAGTATTTATGTGACAGATCATAATGACTTGTAAAAGGCAGCCATATGTGTATCAAGCTCTCCATCTTCCTAATGTTTTTTTTTTCTTTAAAAATCTTTTTCTCAATTTTTAAATCTGAAGAAAACAGCCATAAACGAGAACTATCATCCAGAGCTGTTGAGGAATTCAAACTAAAATCTGACCTCCTCAACTCACGGATTTTTCTCTTTCAAAGACAAACTAGGGGAGCATTTCCAGCTTGTGCACTACTGTCATATCACAACATTTAGGGCAACAGAAAGATGTAAGAAAAAGAAATCAAGGATTGAACATTAGAGTCAGTTCCTCAGTCTTTAATGTACTGATTCACTACTTAGCAGTGCCTAGAGGTAGTCTGCCATATACTTTCACAAATAGCACCATTAACAGAATTTTACATGCCTAGGTCACTTTCCTTTGATCCCAAAGAAGTCTTAAAACATTGAGCAAACAACAGACTGGAGGCTACATCCCTGAAAGACAGCCACTTCTGGGGAGGAGAGGTGGTCTCTGACATAGCAACAGAACATGCAGGACAATTTCAAACAAAGAACAAAAGCAACCGATGGTCCTTCTGAAAACCGCCAAGGATGTTAAGTGTTTTCAGAGAGTGAAATCAAACACAACAGCATAAGGCCTGTGGAGAATTCTCCTAGGAGATGAAACCTCCTCTTAAAAGTGATTAAGTCCTTAGTGGCCATCACAGACCTCCAAATTTCATGGTCCCATATACATAAACCACACTGCTCCAAATGCACGGAAATTATATCTCAGGCATAAGCTTTCTTTTGTTCGGATGCCAGTTTGTAAGAGATCTTCACATGAACAAAAGCTTCTGTCTTTACAATAACCATCTTTCTCTAGAAAAAGCAAGCGATATACTTTTGGGATGCCAAATCACACAATAGAGGAAACCAAATAATTCCAGGGAGGTTTGATGAGCCCTCAGCAAATCCTACAACAATTCTAGTCACCTGTCACTCAGTAAGTATCTCAAAAAGAATTACGAGGCATTGCTACTGTCTATTACCTGTAATATTCCGTTTGGTTCACTTGAGATTTTTTAAAAAATATATAATGAATGCATTCAATAATTGTTTGAATTGCTGCTGTGCATTCTGTCATAAATGGTTTATGGATAACCATCAATTGGTTCTGCTCATCAGTCTAACAAGTTCAATGTACTACTCAGAGCAAAGGATGACTATTTATTTAACAGCTCTTGGCAGGAAAATTTGTTGCATGCCACAACTTTACAAAGAACATTAAAATCAATGACAATTTATAAACCAAAGGCTGGGAATTATGCTTTGGATTCCCATAATTCATCAGAATAAAGCTGTCAGATACCTTTTATTATAAATTAATAGCATGTTGTCTGAGAGCACGGCGGAACGGAGGTTTTGTCGGTTCAGTACTGACATCTAGTGGACAATGAAAAAGACTCCCCTCCTTTCTCCCAACTGGGTTTTCCCTTTTTCACAAAAGATGTTTGTGGCCGCTGCAGCAGCCAGAAGATTTTTAGCATGCAAGAAATTGTACACGAGTTCCAGTTTTGTGCATCTGTGCTTGAGCTAACCAAATGTCACAAGTTTGAACCTGTAGTGATAAACATTGGCAATATGTACTTAACCTAATTTAAAACATACTCAATATAACTTTTGTTTTAAAATGTGTTTCTATAATAGATCTTAAACTTTTGGTATTCTTTCATACTTGGGGACTTAATTACTTCTTATTCTCTGCCATGAAATTAACTCTGCTATATTAAAGCATCAACTTCCAACTCCAATGTGCTCATGAAGAAATAGAAATGTAGTTCTAAATATAGTTCTAAACTAAAAATTTACTTAGCTTGTGTAGGATTAAAAGTTAGGGTTTAACTTAATTATTATGAAGTTTTCTCTCTAGTTTAATATGATTTATGAATGGCTAATATATTGCAAAAAAGAGAAAAAAGAGCGAGAGATTGAGACTACTAGTATGCACTAGTTTGTGGATCTTGCTTCTTTAAATAGTATTTTCAGGTTGCTCTACACAATAACATTACCATAGTCCTTAACATATTTTAAACCTGAAAAATATCCCTGTACCCTGGCAAGTTCTCAGGGACGCAGCCTTGGCGAATGCACCCCCTTGGAGCCGGGCTAGGATTTTTTTATGCCCCAGGTTAAGGAACAAATTGGAGGCTTTCCATATGTTCTGGGTTACCTGATCTGGACCCATGCTGGACTTGACTTTCCAGAGGATTAAGGAGGTATAGAAGGCCATTCTCTTCAGAGCCTTTGGAATACAGGGTACCTGAAAGCAAAGCAAAGAAAAATGGAACCAGTATTCACTGTGTATCTGCTTTTGCGTCTGGCACTGGGACAGTCATCTTACATAAGAGATTAATGGAGTATGGGTCAGGGATGAAACCACAGGTCCAATTTCATATCCCTTAAAGAATGTCATATGCTGTAAGACAGGCTGAAACTTCTAAGACAGAAGGAATAATACCTCTTTCTAACTTGATTGTTACTGGGAGACAACTGGTAAAACTCAACCAAAATCATAATATTCCCCCATTCCTTTCCTGAACCTATAAAAAGGGTGAAAATGGCATATGAAACCACTTTATAAATTTTGTGAAGTTTATAAAATCTATTTTAGGTTACTTTGAAAGCAGTGCATTACAATTATTTTAGAAGGCCTGTGTGATTATTATGAAGGTGAATAAATAGAACAGAACACAATATCCTCCCACAATAAAGAGAAATCAACTTCAGGACTTCTTTATGTGAAAGTGGGGGGCTAAACCTGCTTAAAGCATAAGCCCACAATTTTTTATAGAGTAATGTGAAAGGAGTTATTTCAGGATTTGCATGGCTTCCTTTCTTAGGAAACTCTACGATCTAATCCCAACCTTCACACTGCTGTTTGAACATCTTTCTAAACAAGCTTTATGCAAATCATTAACATAAAGACATTGCATGAATAAGGACAACTGAGTAGCATTTTATCAACTAACGCATCCTCTCTCAATGGGGAGCATTTTTGTTTTACTAAAAGAAAAATAGTCTACCTTCTGCTGTCCTGAATTACCAACCTCAGGTCTTTTCATGAAAGAACACTTATCACATGCACCTGAGTCTTTAATTAACATTCTCTTATTTTTAAAATAATTTTTAACTCTAACTATTCTAAATCCCTATTCTCATGCCATAGGCCTGCACTAACTCGCTCCATATAGATACATTTCCAAGATGCCTGTTGATGGAGAAATCCACAAATGCTGACATCTGTACAACTGTCACATTCAGATGTGGAAGCAGTGAGAAAAGCAGATCATAAGGGGCAAGGCCTGGAAGCCAGACAGATTGGACATTCAAAGCTTGACAGAGTAGCTAATGCAGGTCTAGAAGCTTACTGTGGGTATTTTAACATAAGAAGGGAATAGGTGGAGTAAAATTTTTTAGAAATCCTCTTAATGTGGACAGGACAACCAGCAAATGGGACCCATAGGTCTGGAGAAAAAAAATCATGTGGAAGAGACTCAAAGCTGGACTTTAATCCTAGAAGTCACTTCCCTTCATATACTCCCAGCTGTGCAGACAAGTCAGGGCCCAGAAGTGTACCAGGAGAACCAGAGACCCACAAGGGCAACTTCCTCCTGATTAACATAGAGTCAAAGTTGTTGCAGTTACAATAATTTTTATTAAGGCCTTCTTCCCACCCTTATTATTTTAGGTTTTGACTGAAATAGACAGAATCATTACACTTTAAGTCTGGAGAGGGACCTCAAAGAACATCAGCCTTAGACAAAGCAAAGAGCTTCAGAGAGGTCAGGGGTGTCAGAAGTCAATAATACAATAATTGAGTGCCATCACGAAATGGGATAGGAGGTCATCATGCCTGAGACTGCGGAAAGCCATCATGCCCAGAAAAAACTCTGGGCCAGGGGAATGAGGTAAGGCTGGGAGTAGGGACTGGATCATGGCCACAGGAACAGAGAAGACCTGTCCCAAAAATGCCTAGTCAAGCAGAGCTGAAATTCCCAAATAAGGGGAGCAGCCAGAAGCAAGGACACATCTAGGTGCCCAAGACCAGACCCAGGCTTTGAATCAGAACTCAAGTAGGCAAGCGAGAAATCAAAACGAGCAGTAGAAGAAAGGAAAGCAAGCAATATTGATGAATAAGAACCCAGAGATCCACAAAAGGAAAAAAGACAGATTCGTAATCAACATTGACATTTCAGCCCCACTTCAACCCCACTCAGAAACTAAGGTAACTTGAACTCGTCTCAGAGACTCTACATGGTTCTCTGAAGACAGGATTCAGTTCCAGCCCAGCTAACTTGGTTAGCTGGTTCTTGGAGCACCTGGATACAGTTATGAGTGTGTGGGCATTAGGGAACAAGAGTGTCAAGAGGGCAGACTCTTACAGAGCCTGTTTTAGCTGAATATACTACAGATAGCTGAAGCCATGAATCAACAAGTTGGGTGACCCACACCTGTGCACAAGGTACTCCCATGCAGAGACCACAGCCTGGTAATCAGGAGACATTCCATGTTTATTTCATCCCCTTATTTCCTCTCCCTTCAACTCCAGTCATTTTACTGTTGGTTAATGGTCTTTCTACCACAGATTCCCCAATGCATTTTAAAATTATTTTCCTGGGTAAATTCACACCTTCTATTTATTTTTCAACTTTGTTTATAAAAATGTCTACTTTAAAATGTCATTTCCTAAAGAGCCAGGGTACATATTTATTTAATAAATGTTTATGCTTCTTTTGAATCTGCTTTGTATTCTGCATCCAACCAGGGGCTCAAGAAAAAGACATGCAGCGAATTAAAATCAGTCTGTTTTCCAACTGAGAATTTTGAATCTAAAGATTTTAAATCTTACCTAAACACACCAGAAAACTTCATTTTACTGTGTATTTTTAAAACTAAGTAAAATGTAATTAAATGGGTTAACTGGAATGATGAGAAATAAAATTACATCTGTAGGAATTTTTAACTGAATAATTTCAGGTCAGCGAATAGCAGAAGGAAGGAAGCTAGGTGGTTTATGAATTAATGTACGTAATCAATGATTTATAGTTAATTTACTTTACTAAGTCCCTCCTTCAATCTATCACTAAGACTTTTATCTTTGAATTTTAGAATAAAAAAAGCTAAGCTATTGTTTGGAGAAACGGGTGAACATGGGGAGCCAACTGAAAACTCCAACAGTTTTCTATGTATTCCTTTTGATAATTTATCAGTAAGGTTTTAATAGCTACACAAGAACCACATGTTGATGTTATGTGATAGTCCCAAGCAGAGATATCAATGATTGTGACTGATGAAATAGCTAAGTATCAACAGTAAAAGGACCTCCAGGATGGTAAAAAAGAACATCACGGGGTGGGGGGGGGGGGAGTGAGTTGCTGGCCAACGGGTAAACAAGAATTTGACACTGTTTATTTCTTCCTTCCTTCAGATATATTGGAGAATTACTTTGTGTCTTCTACCTCTCATGGTCCAATTTAATATCTTCCTGTTTTTTTTTAAGGTGGTTTATGCAATTTATTGTAATATTTCCAGGAAAAGAATAAGAGAGACAGACAGAGAAAGAGAAAAAGAGAAGGAAGGAAGGAAGCAAGGAAGCAAGGAAGGGAGGGAGGAAGGAAACACACAGGAATATAAGGCTTAACATGTAATAATGCCCTTGGCAAAAGCTTTCCAAGGTTCCCACTCCTGTCTCAAATTCCATTATTTTGTTATGATAGTGATTTTGTCAAAATAGTGATCCTTGAGAATAAAGAGCTTTATTTTGCTCCAAAATCAGAATTTCAGAGAAAGAGCATGTCAAATTTCCCTGAACTCCCATGGAGTTTTGTTGTTTTGTTTTTTTTTTTCAAATTTTTACTCATTTATTTATTTATTTAAGAGAACATACATAAGCAGGGGGCCAGGCTGAGGGAGAGAGAGAATCTTAAGCAGGATCCACATGCAGTGTGGAGCCAGACTTGGGGCTCAATCTCTCAACCCTGAGATCATGACCTGAACTAAAATCAAGAGTCGACTCCTAACCCCTGAGCCACCCAGGTGCCCCTCAGGTTTTTATTTAAATTCTAGTTAGTTAACATACAGTACAATATTGGTTTCAGGGTTAGAATTCAGTGATTCATCACTTACATACTTGTGTTTCTTTTCAATCCTGACTTGATCTCCTTCAGAGACTACAAAGCCAATCAAGAGAATTTCTGAAGCACAACAACAAGAGACCCATCACTTGGCAGGTCGTTGCAACCTCTCCTGGGGCATACCATAGCTGTGGCATTGCTCAGACCAATGTCTCACCAATTGTGAAAGAAAGGAAAAGGACTGGGAAGACAGGGGTTTGAAACCCACATATGGTTGTTATGTGTGGCACCAAGCCAAAGAATCTGCTAAGACCCCTTCAGTTTTGAGGACAGAGACATTATCTGCTTCAGTCTGCACTCAGAAACTACTGCAGTCTCTCAGAGAAATAGTAGCGTGCATTGTAACCATCTCCTCCCCAGACTTTCTCAGGCTGCTTAAGAAAGAGTTGGAAGTTTCATCTTTATTCTATGAAATCTAAATGTGGGAATCCCCAAGGGGCCCTCGCTTCCCATGCCTCAGCAGCGTGTTATACAAATACCACTCAGTGTATGGGTGAGCTTTTGTAATTTGCTATGTATATAACCTATAGATCACTATCTACATCAGCATTGCCCAGGGTGGTCTCAGGGAACATGAACTGAATTTCTATACAGACGTATCTGGCTTTTAAAAAACCCAATATGTAAAAATGCCAACAAAGATAAATCTTTGCACCAGAAGACATTGCAGAGATCATTTTGTCTAAATTCCTCCTTTTTAAAGGTTCATTTATTCATTCATCTGACACATTAATCAATTAATTAATTAATCCCAGAATTTCCCAAAGACTTTAAATGACTAGCTCAGAGAAATGAAATATGTGTTCCATGTTGCATAGAAATTTAAAGAGAGTTTAAAATACCATTTTAATACCATATACCATTTAATACCAAATACCATAGAAATGGTACCATTTCTATGTGGAATTTTTAAAATATAAAATAAAAACTGATTTCATAGAGAGTAGAATGGTGGTTGCCAGGGCTGGTGGAAGGGAGAAATGATATGTCGAAGGGTATAAACTTTCAGTTATAAGAAGAATAATTTCTGTGGATCTAATATATAGCAGGGTGACTATGGTTAACTATATGATACTGTACACTTGAAATTAGATCTTAAATGTTCTCGCCATACACACACATACACACAAAATGATAAGTATGTGATGTAATGGATGATTAAATTGATTTTGGTAATTATTTCACTATATATGCATTCACTGGAGAAATTTATACCAATAGATAGATAGCAAATCATCATATCATATACTTGAAATATATACAATTCTATCTGTCAATTATTCCTCAGTGGAACTGAAAAAAAAATTTAACAGAGTTTAAAGTTTCCTGAATTATCATCCACATTTCAACTCTTCTAGTGGTGAGAAGTAATTATTGGTATTTCCATTTCAACCAAAGCAAAGCAAAATGTTAGAAATGTTTGTCTTTTTTTCCCCAATACCACTCCTTAAGGAAACACTCTACATTCTTTCTTCTTCTTCTAAACTAATCATAGTTCCTATTCCCAGTTTCTTCTTTTTTCCCAGTGGCAAAATGAGTGTGAAATTTATCACATAGAACAAAGGCAGCAAATGTTTTCTGTAAAGGGCTAGATATTTTAGGTTTGTAGGCCTCCATCTCAACTACTTGATTCTGCCATCATACACACACACACACACACACACAAAAGCTGTAAATTGTAAGAAAATTAATAGCCTGTGGCTGTTTTTCAATAAAACTTTATTTACAAAAACAGGTTAAGGACCAGAGTTGGCTAATAGGCTGCAGTTTGCTGACCCCTATTATCAACTATTACCTGCAAGTATAGCAGCTAACTTGCCACCTTTCTTAGAAGATAAATTACCTTTTCCCCCAGTTATAATTCTCATCTCTTAATGAAATCCTTGAGATGGTGCTCTCCAATAGAGCCTACTGCCATGATAGAAGTGTTCTATATCTGTGCTGTGTGATATGATCACCAATACCCACATGTGACTAATGAGCACTTGAAATATGGCTAGGCAACTGAGCAACAGAATTTTAAATTTTATTTAATTTTATTAATTTGAATTTAAATAGTCATATGTGCTAATGGCTACTCTGTTGGCCAAAAGCCTTAAAGAGTAATAAAGATAATCAGGCACTATGTTAGATAGAGCCAAAATACTGAAAAGTTGATTGTTCCCTCTAATCACAATGTGCAGATAGGTACTTAAACCATTATGCCTATGACCCAGATCTGGGCATTTCAAAGGCAGTTTTTTTTGTTTGGTTGGTTGATGTTGTTATGGTTTTTATACAAAATAATGCTTCTAGAGAACTTTCGCAGAATAAAAAATATAACTTAATTATAAACTTATAAACTTTGTATTTTTAAACACCTTTTTCAGAGTCCACCAATTGGATTAAATGTGTAACACCTTAAATCCTCTTTATATAGCAGTGTGTTAAACTTGAATTAATAAACAGATTGTACCTACAATTGCGTCACTGAGGATTTATTGCTTTCTTCAATATGCTTACTACCCCCTGAAAATACAGACACAAAAATGAATTCGTATACTACAATGTCATAAATTCCCTAATAAAGGTATACATTTCACTAACAACACAGAACAGCTAAAGTGCCCAGGAATGGAAGAATCAGAGAAGTATAAAACCAGCAGGAGACACTTGGGTTGGATAGTGAACAGGACTAGGGAAGATAAGTGTTTCAGAAGAGGACAACAGCTTTAGCATAGACATGTAAATGTAAATAGGGAGTGCATCCTTGTTTGGGGGAAAGCTAAGGAAGCTGGTATGACTAGAATGGAGGATGGAAATGACTACAGATAAACTCAGAAAGGTAGGGTAGAACCAAATTGAAAAAGCCGTTGTACATTTGGAAAATATCTTGCAGGCCCTAAGAAGTTAGGTTTTAGAATTGAAGGTTTTAGAACTGAAGAGGTGACCACAGTTACCTATAATTCAGCAATAGCACGAAGGCACTTTACAAAGACTAAAAGGTGCAAGAGTATGTAAATAAAAGCCTTGTAGGGGCGCCTGGGTGGCTCAGTGGTTAAGCCTCTGCCTTCAGCTCAGGTCATGATCTCAGGGTCCTGGGATCAAGACCTGCATTGGGCTCTCTGCTCAGTGGGGGGAGCCTGCTTCCCCCCCTCTCTCTGCCTGCGGCTCTGCCTACTTGTGATCTCTCTCTGTATCTGTAAATAAATAAATAAAATCTTTAAAAAAACAGAAAATAAAAGCCTTGTATTCATTTTTTTTAAGTAATCTCTACACCCAACATGGGGCTCAAACTCATGACCCCAAGATCAAGAGTTATATGCTCTACCGACTGAGCCAACTGGCTCCCCCAAAAGTTTTGTATTAATTGTTAATACTGAAGATAAAGAAGATTAAGATCATATATCACTGGATTAATGATCATAAATGTTACCCCACAACATGGTAAACGTACCCCATAGATGTGTTTTGTCTCACAATGTTCTTTTAATATTTTTATTTGGTTGTCAATATTTATAAATCAGGGAATTGCACATGAAAATCCAGATTTCTCTCTAGAATACCCATTTCCTTTTAAAAAGCATAAGACTGGGCGCCTGGGTAGCTCAGTGGGTAAAGCTGCTGCCTTCGACTCAGGTCGTGATCTCAGGGTCATAGGATCAAGTCCCCCATCGGGCTCTCTGCTCAGCGGGGAGCCTGCTTCCCTCTCTCTCTCTCTCTCTCTGCCTGCCTCTCTGCCTACTTGTGATCTTTCTCTGTCAAATAAATAAATAAACTCCCTAAAAAAAAACAAGCATAAGACTGAACAGCACTGGGCCTGCATTCTCTCCTGACATCAGCTGTCACCCAGCTGTAGTTACTCATCTGCCCACAGAGCAGCCATGCCTAGTTTTCCATGGTGCCCACCAATTCCTAGTACTTGACTTTGACTTAATCTGTCTTTTATAATATCCACCTGGACTCAAAGGCATTGGAGTTTCTTACCCCACATTGGAGATGTGGTTGGAAGTTTATTTCATTTGGTTTTAGGAAATTTCTCTATAAATATTATCTTCTACAATACCTACTATACACACACACACACACACACACACACACACACACACACACACTAGAATATTACTCAGCCATAAAAAAGAATGAAATCTTGCCATTTGCAACAATGTGGACAGAGCTAGAGAGTATTATGCTAAGCAAAGTAAGTCAGTCAGAGAAAGATAAATGCCATATGCTTTCACTCATATGTGGAATTTAAGAAACAAAACAAATGAGCAAAGGGAGGGGGGAGAGAGAGAGAGACCAACAAAGAAAGAGACTCTTTAACTCTAGAGAACAAACTGATGGTTACCAGAGGAGAGGTGGATAGAGCAATGGGTTAGTAGGTGATGAGGAGGAAAGAGTGCATTTGTTGTGATGGGCACCAGGTGTTGTATGGAAATGCTGAATCCAGCATTTCCATACAACTTAGGCCCAACTGGCTTTCTCAAGATGACTTGTACCGTACATCTTTGTGTGCCATCTTCCCTGTGACCTTCTGGCAAGTACAGAAAAGCACTTGTCAGGATTTGGCCAATCCTGAAGCCTGGGCTTGGAATTATCTGGGGAAAGCCGCCAGTTGTTTTAAATGTCTGGGAAACCCATCCATGCTGAGATAATCTTTCTAGTTGGAGCTTAGAGGTATTTATCTGCTTAGTAACAATTAAGATGCAAATAATGTGCAGTATTAGTGTAGGTCAAGTCGGAATTCATTTTAAACTGGAGAAGGTGTGGTATACCAAGTCCTTGACTGAGCAGATGCTGTGGCTTTGATAACACTGCTTACCAGATAACCAGATGTTTATATATGACAGTGATAGGTGACATATTTTCTTCTTGATTTGCAAATCTGTGAGCATACACGTTCATGTTTTTCTTTAGAATTATTTCTATTGTACAAAATATCAGGTAAGAATGAAACATGTTTCTTTCGTGTTGCTATAAAGCTTCTATGATCTTACACAGGACAGTGTAAAACCGCATTTACTTTATAAGAAATCTGTATTCATTTGAAGACTCATAACATGGGAAGGGGATGAAGCTGTGAGCCCATGAATAATTTTCATTGTGATCATATGACTATAGGGACAGGAAGGCAAGGAAGACTTATGAGGAGTCATTTTCTTAGAGCTTTACTGAGAGTTTAGAATGTCCCACTCTGCTAAGGTTCTGAAATGGGGACTCACCCAGAGGAGAACAGAAATTGTTTCACTGTATGGATTCCTATCCTGGAACCATAAGTAATTATGATATTTAAATCCTAGATCCTATCCATAAACCAAATTTTGAGAGAGATGATTCTGTCAAGTCCTCGGTTCTATAAATACCCTCACAAAGCACTTAGGGAAACCCCACAGAGCTGCTGAGCCCTAGGAGGTGCAGCACAGAGGCAGCTGTCTCCACTGGAGGCTCGGAACTTTGATCCCATATGGCTCTCTGCAAGCTTCTGATACAGGGCAGAGAGTCGGGGGAAGAAGGTCATTTCACTAGCTGGTGCTAAAAATTACTCCTTCATCATCTTGACTAAGCTAATGCAGACAATCAAGTGTTTCAATAAAAGTTCTTGCCAAGGCTAAATGGCAGGTAGCCAAAGAAGAAAAACAATCAAGGGGTTGGAGGTCCAGGACTGTATCTCTGAGGCACAAGCCTAATTGCATAACCCTATCTCTACTGAAGAGCCTTAGAAGTCTCTAGGGGAACACACAGAATTAGAGCATCTATGTTGTCAAAGGCACATGCTTGCCATGTTGATAAGTTCTTTTTTACTCCAAACGGGGGAAAAAAAAACCCTAAATCTGCTCTTTATCCATACTTCTCTTATGAACCTCAGTCTTGCCTAAGCATATTCATTTTACCTGCTCAGAGAGCCTACACTAGACGTTGCTTGGGGACTATCTTCTAAGTCAGGACAAATTAATTTAACACTTTTACGGAGAGGGTGTTTGGGTATTGGTATCTTCCACCAGCCATTTTGAAGTAAACTATCAAAAAGTCCTCCAGTGCAGGGGCACCTTGGTGGCTCAGTCAGTTAAGCATCTGACTCTTGATTTCCGCTCAGTCATGACCTTGGGGTAGTGGGATCAAGCTCTCTGTCGGGCTCCATGTTCAGCAGTGAGTCTGCTTAAGATTCTCTCTCTCCTTTCCCTTTTCCCCTCCCCCCTCACTCATCCACACACAAGTAATCTCCCTTTCTAAAATAAATAAACACATCTTTCTTTAAAGATTTTATTTATTTGTTTGTTTGTTTGTTTACGAGAGAGGAAGAGAGAATAAGCTCAAGCAGGGCAGGGAGGAGCAGAGTGAGAGGGAGAAGCAGACACCCCACTGAGCAGAGAGCCAGAAGCAGGCCTCAATCTCAGGACCCCAGAATCACAACCTGAGCCAAAGGCAGCTGCTGAACTGACTGAGCCACCCAGGCATCCCACAAATAAATCTTTAAAGAAAGGAAGTTCTCAAGTGTAGTTCTTATTGCTAAGTGACATACATCCCTTCCTCTCTCCTTAACCCATTATATTCTAACCAAATTCTATAATCTATTACAGAGGACTTTCTACTTTATTCATTTCAGTGTTGTGTGGATTTTAGGAGGACATACGTTACAAACTCTCCTAACCAACCTCTACTCAGGAAACTCGCCAAAAGAATGGACCTTCTCCATTTCCTCTTTCACCTTCCTGGTTGATGCCCATAGCACACTGAATGCTCAGCCCAGTGGGCTCTGTGGGTGCTCACCAGGCTGAACTTGTTCCCTGTGTCAGTTGCATTTATTCTTTTTTTTTTTTTTTAAGATTTTCTTCATTTATTTGACAGAGAGAGAGAGATCACAAGTAGGCAGAGAGGCAGGCGGGGAGAGGGGAGTAGGATCCCCAGTAAGAAAAGAGCCCGATGTGGGGCTTGATCCCAGGACCCTGAGATCATGACCCGAGCCGAAGGCAGAGGCTTTAACCCACTGAGCCACCCAGGTGCCCCAGTTGTATTTATTCTAATTACGTAAATTAATACAAATAAACCATCTTAAATATGAGTGTGAAAAGAAAGAGAGTTATTTCTATGAAAAGTGAGTTGAATATTTGGAATGACTTCACAGAAGCCAAAAAGAAAGTAAAATTAGGTGAGAAGAGACATTGGCAAAAGACTGCGGGATGGTGATGGGTGGCTCATAGCAATTTAGGTCTCCATGTTGCCTCATGAAAATCTTTAATTTCTCTCTACTTTAAATAAATCAAAACTGCATTTTGGAATCATGGGTGTGCTTTAGAGAAGAAATACCAAGCAGAACGCTAATCAGCAAATTCACACTCAATGAAGAGCCATTCCTCTGTATCAAAATGTTGGTAAATTAATGTACATATATATGTTTTAAGCTAGAACAAAATGCTTAAGATACACATGTCTCACTTTTATGAACCTGGTTTATACCACCTTTTTCAATTCATCAACCACTACCAGTCTCAGTTACATCAGTAACAGGACTAATGTAGTCTATTCATAATAATTTTATTTAAATAAAGGCTCTTAAAGTTTTTTATACTAAGTTAGCTTTTCAGAAGAAAGCAATCCCCATATCCATAATCATCCTTATAAAAGTACTTTCTTATATTAAATACAACATATATATTACTAGCAGTGCTAAAAAAAAATAACAAGCATCAGAAACTTAAAAAAAGACTTTCCTGGATAGTCAGGAACTGAGGAAAAGTCATCACACTATGGCTCAAACATTCTACCTTCATCGATACAGTAACACAATACTGTGGCAACACTGCTATAGATACAGCAACACAACACAATACTGTATTGTGTATTGTTGAGGATCTGTCTGAGAATTTGAAGTATAGACCACAAAAGACACAATTCTCTGAAAGACACATTCTCTGAAACTCTTAGCCACTTGCTTTGTAGGGACTGCTGGCCCTTCCTGAAATGACCATACACTATGTGCACTTTGAATGCCTTATGATGCTGAAGCCCTTGCCTGCTCATCACCACATTCCTTGCTCCATTTCTGGGACTCATCTTATTTCTATTCCCATTCTTCACCTCACAGAAAGATTGGAATGAGGGTATCTCTTTACATGCTACTTGGCAACTTTTTTTTTAACCATTTTAACGATTTTTATAAGGGTATAATTCAGTGACATTAAATACATTTGCAATATTGTGTGACTATCACCATTGTCTATTTCCAGAATTTTTCATCGTTTCAAAGAGAAACTCCCTACACTTGCAGCCTTATTCACAATAACTAAGATATAGAAAGAAGCCAACTGTCCATCGATGGATGAATGGATAATGTTATATGTCTACATATATGTCTACATGCACACACACACACACACACACACACACACACACAGGAATATTATTCAGCCATAAAAAAGGAAGTCCTGCCATTGGCAACAACATGGGTAAACCTGGAAGGTATTATACTAAGTGTAATAAGCCAGGCAGAGAAAGTCGAATGCCATATTATATTTGGAATCTAAAAAAGCTGAACTCAAAGAAACCAAGTAGGATAGGGATGATCAGGAGCTATCAGGAAGATATCAGTCAGAAAGTGCAAACTTCCAGTTATAAGAAGAATAAGCTCTGGGGATCTAATGTACAGCATGGTGACTATAGTAATAGTACTATATTGTATACTTGATATTTGTGGAGACAGTAGATCTTATGTATGATTACCACACAGACAGAAAAAAAATGGTAATTATATGAGGTGAAGAATGTGTGTTAATTAACTCAATTGTGATAACCATTTCACTATGTATATGTATATAAATCACCACCATGCTGTATATGTCATATACACAACTAAATATACACAATTTCTATTTGTCAATTATATCACAAAAAAGCTATAAAAAGCATTTAATTTTTTTAATTTAAAAGAAACTCTATATTCATTAAACAATAATTCCCTATTACCCCTTCCCCCAGATCCTAGCAACCACCTACTTTGTCTCTATAAGTTTACCTAGTCTATGTCTCTGAATTTACCTATTCCTCATATAAGTGAAATTATATAATATTTGTCCTTTTGTATCTGGCCTATTGTGTTTAGCATAATGTTTTCAAGGTTCATCCATAGTGTAGCAACATACCAGAATCTCATCCCTTTTTATGACCAAAAAATATTGCTTTGTATTTACATACCACATTTTGTTCATCCATTCATCCATTCATCTGTTGATAGATGTTTGAGTTGTTGCTTGATAAAGTTTTAAAAGTTCAAAGTTTTATAGTTTGCTTTGTTTTGTTTTGTGTTATAGGCTGAGCTGTGTCCCCACCCCACAGATTCATACATTGATATGTATGATACCTCAAAATGTGACTACTTTTGGAGATAGAGTCTTCAAAAAGATCATTAAGTTAAAAAGAGGCCAAGGGATATGCCTCAACCCAATTATGACTGATGTTCTTATAAGAAAAGGAGACTAAGGAGATGAATCAAGATGGCGGAGAAGTAGCAGGCTGAGACGACATCAGGCAGCAGGAGATCAGCTAGATAGCCTATCAAACCATTCCGAATACCTATGAATCCAACAGGAGAGCGAAGAGAAGAAGAGCAACAATTCTAGAAATAGAAAATCGACCACTTTCTAAAAGGTAGGACCAGCTGAGAAGTGAATCCAACGCGACGGGAAGATAGACCCTGGGGGAGGGGCCAGCTCCCGGCAAGCGGCAGAACAACGGAGCACAAAATCAGGACTTTTAAGTCTGCTCCACGGAAGGACATCGCTCTAGAGGCTAACCCGGGGTGAAGACCTCACGGGGACAGCGTGGACTCAGGTCCCGCGGGGTCACAGAAGGATTGAAGGTGTCTGAGTGTTGCAGAGCTCACAGGTATTAGAGCAGGGAAGCCAGCCGAGACAGAGCCGAGGAGTGAACTCTCAAGTCGGGGTTACCTTGAACCATAATCCGTGACACAGGCCAATTGCTCAGTGCGTGGGGTCCCCACAAGATCCAGGGAGACTCCAACCTGAGAGAGCCCAGGGATCTGCGGGGTTCGGAGACTCCAGGTGGGACTCTGTGCCAGAGACAGAAACGGTTGGTGGTCACAGGCTGGATGACCTTAGAGCGCAGCCAGAGGCCAGTGAGATGGGAGTGATTGCATGCAATTTTCTCCAAGCGCGGCTGGAGGCTGGGGAGATGGGAGTGATTAAGCGCTTTTCTCTGAAGGCGCACTGAAGACTGGGGCACCGAGCTCTCGGCTCCTCCAAGCCAGAGATTGGGAGGCCACCATTTTCATTCCCGTCCTCTGGAACTCTACGGAAAGCGTTCAGGGAACAAAAGCCCCCGAAAGTGAACCTGAGAGGATTACTTAGCCCGGCCCCTGGTAAGGGCGGTGCAATTCCGCCTGGGGCAGAGACACTTGAAAATCACTACAACAGGCCCCTCCCCCAGAAGAGCAACAAGAAATCCAGCCAAGACCAAGTTCACTTAACAAGGAGAACAGCAGAATTCCAGAGGAGGAGAAAGCAAAGCGTGGAATTCTTGGCTTTCTCCCCATGAATCTTTAGTCTTGCAAAGTTAATTAATTTTTTTAAATTTTTTTTTCTCTTCTGCTAATTTTTTTTAACTTTTACCCTTTCCTCTTTTAACATTTTTTTACTAGTTTATCTTAATAACTTTCTTAAAAAAACTCTTTTTTGAACCTTTATTATTATATTCATATTTTATCCTTCACTGTATCTAACTTTATTCTTTGTATACACATAGGGGTTTTTTTTCTTCTAAAAAATTTGGGGTACAACTTTTAAGAGATCAAAATACACCCCAAATCTAGTACCGGGCTTGATCTAGTCTCCAGCCCAAGGAAGTTCTCTCCACTTTCTTTTTTTTTTTTTATTCTCCCTACCAACTTACCTTATCAACTCCTTTGTTAGGAAAAAAAATTTTTTTTCATCTTTATAGTCATATTTCATCCCTTCATTGTGTTTACCCTTATATATATTTTTCATTATTTAAAATTTTGGGAGGTAGTTTCTTCTAAGAGACCAAAATACTCTCAAAATTAAGTGGGCGACCCTGTTCTAGTCACCAGTCTAATACATATATATTTTTTCTTTTTTTATATTTTTTTATTTATTTGTGTTCTCTTTTTCTTTTCTCACTCTTTTCTGAACTTCTTTTTACCCCCTCTCTCCCCCTCCCCACGATTTGGGGTCTCTTCTGATTTGATTAAAGCACATCTTCCTGGGGTCTTCGCCATTCTTTTAGTATTACATTTGCTCCTTCATATATTCTTATCTGGACAAAATGACAAGGCGGAAAAACTCACCACAAAAAAAAAAGAACAGGAGGCAGTACCGAAGGCTAGGGACCTAATCAATACACACATTGGTAATATGTCAGATCTGGAATTCAGGATGACAATTCTCAAGGTTCTAGCCAGGCTTGAAAAACGCATGGGAGATATTAGGGAAACCTGTCTGGAGAAATAAAAGTCCTTTCTGGAGAAATAAAAGAACTAAAATCTAACCAAGTTGAAATCAAAAAAGCTATTAAATGCGGTGCAATAAAAAATAGAGGCTCTTACTGCTAGGATAAACGAGGCAGAAGAAAGAATTAGTGATATAGAAGACCAAATGACAGAGAATAAAGAAGCTGAGCAAAAGAGAGACAAACAACTACTGGACCACGAGGGGAGAATTCGAGAGAGAAGTGATAACATAGAACGAAACAACATTAGAATAACTGGGATTCCAGAAGAAGAAGAAAGAGAGAGGGGAGCAGAAGGTATATTAGAGAGAATTATGTAGAAAATTTCCCTAATATAGCAAAGGGAACAAGCATCAAAATCCAGGAGGTGCAGAGAACCCCCCTCAAAATCAATAGGAATAGGTCTACACCCTGTCATCTAATAGTAAAATTTACAAGTATTAGCGACAAAGAGAAAATCCTGAAAGCAGCCCCGGACAAAAAGTCTGTAACATACAATGGTAAAAATATTAGATTGGCAGCAGACTTATCCACAGAGACCTGGCAGGCCAGAAAGAACTGGCAAGATATAGTCAGAGCACTAAATGAGAAAAACATGCAGCCAAGAATACTTTATCCAGCTAGGTTATCATTGAAAATAGAAGGAGAGATAAAAAGCTCCAGGACAAACAAAAACTGAAAGAATTTGTAAACACCAAACCAGCTCTACAGGAAATATTGAAAGGGGTCCTCTAAGCAAAGAGAGACCCTAAAAGTATTATCAGAAAGGAACAGAGACAATATAGTAACAGTAACAATCACCTTACAGGCAATACAATGGCACTAAATTCATATCTCTCAATAGTTACCCTGAACGTAAATGGGCTAAATGCCCCAATCAAAAGACACAGGGTTTCAGAATGGATAAAATAACAAAACCTATCAATATGCTGCCTATAAGAAACTCATTTTAGACCTGAAGACACCTCCAGATTGAAAGTGAGGGGGTGGAAAACAATTTACCATGCTAATGGACATCAGAAGAAAGCTGGGGTGACAATCCTGATATCAGATCAATTAGATTTTAAGCCAAAGACTATAATAAGAGATGAGGAAGGACACTATATCATACTCAAAGGGTCTGTCCAACAAGAAGATCTAACAATTTTAAACATCTATGCCCCTAACATGGGAGCGGCCAACTATATAAACTAATTAATAACAAAATCAAAGAAACACATTGACAATAATACAATAATAGTAGGGGACTTTAACATGCCCCTCACTGAAAGGGACAGATCATCCAAGCAAAAGATCAACAAGGAAATAAAGGTCTTAAATGACACACTGGAGCAGATGGACATCACAGATATATGCAGAACATTCATTCCAAAGCAACAGAATACACATTCTTCTCTAGTGCCCATGGAACATTCTCCAGAATAGATCACATCCTGGGTCATAAATCAGGTCTCAACCGGTATCAAAAGATTGGGATCATTCCCTGCATATTTTCAGACCACAATGCTCTGAAGCTAGAACTCAATCACAAGAGGAAATTTGGAAAAAGCCCAAATACATGGAGACTCAACAGCATCCTTCTAAAGAGTGAATGGGTCAACCAGGAAATTAAAGAAGAATTGAAGAAAATCATGGAAACAAATGATAACGAAAACACAATGGTCCAAAATCTGTGGGACACAGCAAAGGCAGTCCTGAGAGGAAAATATATAGCGATACAAGCCTTTCTTAAGAAACAAGAAAAGTCTCAAATACACAACCTAACCCTTCACCTAAAGGAGCTGGAGAAAGAACAACAAAGAAAGCCTAAACCCAGCAGGAGAAGAGAAATAATAAAGACCAGAGCAGAAATCAATGAAATAGAAACCAAAAAAAAAAAAAAAAAACCAATATAACAAATCAACAAAACTAGGAGCTGGTTCTTTGAAAGAATTCATAAGATTGATAAACCCCTGGCCAGACTTATCAAAAAGAAAAGAGAAAGGACCCAAATAAGTAAAATCATGAATGAAAGAGGAGAGATCATAACCAACACCAAGGAAATACAAACAATCATAAGAACATATTATGAGCAAATCTATGCCAACAAATTTGACAATCTGGAAGAAATGGATGCATTCCTAGAGACATATAAACTGCCAAAACTGAACCAGGAAGAAATAGAAAACCTGAATAGGCCCATAACCAGTAAGGAGAATGAAACAGTCATCAAAAATCTCCAAACAAACAAAAGCCCAGGGCCAGATGGCTTTCCAGGGGAATTCTACCAAACATTTAAAGAAGAATTAATTCCTATTCTCCTGAAACTGTTCCAAAAAATAGAAATGGAAGGAAAACTTCCAAACTCATTTTATGAGGGCAGCATCACCTTGATCCCGAAACCAGACAAGGATCCCATCAAAAAAGAGAATTACAGACCAATATCCTTGATGAACACAGATGCGAAAATTCTCACCAAAATACTAGCCAATAGGATCCAACAGTACATTAAAAGGATTATTCACCACGACCAAGTGGGATTTATTCCAGGGCAGCAAGGTTCGTTCAACATCTGCAAATCAATCAATGTGATACAACACATTAACAAAAGAAAGAACAAGAGCCGTATGATACTCTCAATAGATGCTGAAAAAGCATTTGACAAAGTACAGCATCCCTTCCTAATCAAAATTCTTCAAAGTGTAGGGATAGAGGGCACATATCTCAATACTATCAAAGCCATCTATGAAAAACCCACTGCAAGTATTATTCTCAATGTAGAAAAACTGAGAGCTTTTCCACAAAGGTCAGGAACACGGCAGGGATGTCCGTTATCACCACTACTATTCAACGTAGTGCTAGAAGTCCTAGCCTCAGCAATCAGACAACAAAAAGAAATTAAAGACATCCAAATCAGCAAAGAAGAAATCAAACTCTCACTCTTTGCAGATGATATGATACTATATGTGGAAAACTCAAAAGGCTCCACTCCAAAACTGCTAGAGCTTGTACAGGAATTCAGTAAAGTGTCAGGATATAAAATCAATGCACAGAAATCAGTTGCATTTCTTTACACCAACAACAAGACAGAAAAAAGAGAAATTAAGGAGTCAATCCCATTTACAATTACACCCAAAACCATAAGATACCTAGGAATAAACCTAACCAAAGAGGCAAAGAATCTATACTCAGAAAACTATAAAGTACTCATGAAAGAAATTGAGGAAGACACAAAGAAATGGAAAAATGTTCCATGCTCATGGATTGGAAGAATAAATATTGTGAAAATGTCTATGCTACCTAAAGCTATCTACACATTTAATGCAATGCTTATCAAAATCCCATCCAATTTTTTCAAAGAAATGGAACAAATAATCCTAACATTTATATGGAACCAGAAAAGACCTCGAATAGCCAAAGGAATATTGAAAAAGAAAGCCAAAATTGGTGGCATCACAATTCCAGACTTCAAGCTCTATTACAAAGCTGCCATCATCAAGACAGTATGGTACTGGCACAAAAACAGACACATAGACCAATGGGACAGAATAGAGAGCCCAGAAATAGACCCTCAACTCTATGGTCAACTAATCTTCGACAAAGCAGGAAAGAATATCCAATGGGAAAAAGACAGCCTCTTCAACAAATGGTGTTGGGAAAATTGGACAGCCACATGCAGAAAAATGAAATTGGACCATTTCCTTACACCACACACGAAAAAAGACTCAAAATGGATGAAGGACCTCAAGGTGAGAAAGGAATCCATCAGAATCCTTGAGGAGAACACCGGCAGCAACCTCTACGACCTCAACCAGAGCAACTTCTTCCTAGGATCAACGCCAAAGGCAAGGGAAGCAAGGGAAAAAAGGAACTATTGGGACTTCATCAAGATCAAAAGCTTTTGCACAGCAAAGGAAACAGTCAACAAAACCAAAAGACAACTGACAGAATGGGAGGAGATATTTGCAAACGACATATCAGATAAAGGGCTAGTATCCAAAATCTATAAAGAGCTTAGCAAACTCAACACCCAAAGAACAAATAATCCAATCAAGAAATGGGCAGAGGACATGAACAGACATTTCTGCAAAGAAGACATCCAGATGGCCAACAGACACATGAAAAAGTGCTCCACATCACTGGGCATCTGGGAAATACAAATCAAAACCATAATGAGATACCACCTCACACCAGTCATAATGGCTAAAATGAACAAGTCAGGAAATGACAGATGCTGGCGAGGATGTGGAGAAAGGGGAACCCTCCTACACTGTTGGTGGGAATGCAAGCTGGTGCAACCACTCTGGAAAACAGCATGGAGGTTCCTCAAAAAATTGAAAATAGAGCTACCTTATGACCCAGCAATTGCACTACTGG
>ML108247.1:43677-98760 GCA_003697995.1 Taxidea taxus jeffersonii | reverse complement strand
ATTAGAGGAAAAACTTTCAGCTTTTCACCATTGAGTATGAGGTTAGCTGTGGGCTTGTCATATAGGATTTTTATTCTGTTGAGGTATATTCCCTCTGTACTCACATTGTTAAGAGTTTTCATCATAAACAGATTTTGAATTTTGTCTAATGCTTTTCTGCATCTGTTGAGATCATGTGATTTTTATTCTTTGTCTTATTAATGTGGTATATATAGTGATTGATTTGCAGATATTGAACCATTGCTGTGTACCTGGGATAAATCCTACTTGATCACATAGTATGATTCTTTTTATGTATTGTTGAGTGTGTTAATATTTTGTTGAGGTTTTTTCATCTATGTTCATCAGGGATATTGGCCTGTAACTTTCTTTTTGTGTGTGTGTGATGTGTATGCATCCTTTCAGTATCAGGATAATGCTGGCCTGGTAAAATTAGTTTGGAAGCCTTCCTTTATCTTCAGTTTTTTTGGAATAATTTGAGAAGAAAAGGTACTAACTGTACTTTAAATATTTGGTAGATTCATTTGTGAAATCATCTACTCATGGACATTTTTTTTCTGGTAATTTTTTTTAAATTACTGCTTCAATTTCGTTACTTGTAATAGTGTATTGAGATTTTCTCTTTCTTTGTGATTCAGTCTGGGAAGATTGTGTTTCTAGGAATTTATTCTAAGTTGTCCAATATGTTTGTATATAATTGTTTGTATTATCCTTCATACTTCTGTGGTACCAAGTATAGCTTTTACTCTTTCATTTATGATTTTATTTATTTGGGTCCACTCTTTTTTCTGGATGACTTTGGCTACAGATTTATCCATTTTACTTATCTTTTCAAAGAATTAGCTCTTAGTTTCATTGATTTTTTATATTTTTTAAAAATCTCTACTTCATTTATTTTTGTTCTGATCTTTGTTTTCCTTCTTCTCTTGCCTGTGGGTTTTGTTTGTTCTTTTTCTAGTTAATTTAGATATAACATTAGGTTATTTATTTGGGATTTTTCTTGTTTTGTGGTAGACCTATATCACTATAAACTTCTCCCTTAGAAGTGCGTTTGCTGTATCCCAGTGTGTGTGTGTGTGTGTATTTAAGTTGTGTTTCCATTTTAATTTGTCTCAGGATATTTCTGTATCCTCTTTGAGTTCTTCACTGACCCACTGGTTTCATGTTGTAGCATGTTGTTTAGCCTCCACATGTTTATGTTTTCCCCATTTTTTCTTATAATTGATTTTTAGTTTATATTATTGTTGGAAAAAATGTTTGATATGATTTCAGTCTTCTTGAATTTATTGAGACTTGGTTTGTGACCTAATAGTTAATCTATCCTGGAGAATGTTCCATGTGCATTTGAGAAGAATGTGAATTCTGTAGTGTTTGGATGATAATTTCTGTATATATCTATTAAGTTTATCTGGTCTAATGTGTTGTTAAAGGCCAATGTTTCCTCATTGATTTTTTTTTTTTTTTGGAGGGGTCTGAATTATCCACTGATGTAAATGGGGTATTAAAGGCCCCTACTTTTATTGTGTTACTTTCAGTTTCTCCATTTATTTCTGCTAATATTTGTTTAATATATTTATATGTCCTTATGGTGGAGACATATATGTTGGGGACCCCTATATGTCCCTATAGTTATAGTTGATTTTACTATTTTTATCCTTTAATTTTCATACTGACTTTTTAAGTGGCTGATTTACTGCCTTTACTAAATATTTGCTTTTACCAGTGGGATATTTTTCCTATATTCTTAAAATTTCTAGTTATGGCTCATTCTTTTCCACTTAAAGAAGATACTTAGCATTTCTTATAAGGCTGACTTAAAGGCGATGCGTTGCTTTTGCTTGCCTGGGAATCTGTCTTTCCTTCAACTCTGAATAATAATTTTGCTGGGTAGAGTATTCTTGGTTGTAAATTTTTCCCTTTGGGTGCTTTAAACATACCCTGCCATTTTCTCTGGCCTGCAAAGTTTCTGCTGAAAAATCAGCTCATAGTCTTATGAGTGCTTTCTTGTATGTGACTCTCTTTTCTTTTGCTGCTTTTAAGACTTCTCCTTTATCTTTAATTTTACTATTTTTATTTAATTTTTTAATGATTTTACTTATTTATTTGACAGAGAGAGACACAGTGAGAGAGGGAACACGATCAGGGGGAGTGGGAGAGGGAAAACCAAGTTTCCTGCCAAGCAGGGAGTCTGATGCAAGGCTCGATCCCAGGACCCTGGGATCATGACCTGAGCTGAATGTAGCTGATGCTTAACAACTGAGCCACCCAGGTGCCCCTAACTTTACTATTTTAAGTATAATATGTATTGGTGTGTATCTTTTTGCATTCATCTTGTTTGGGACTTGTGCTTCCTGGACCTGAATATGTTTCTTTACCCAGCTTTGGAAATTTCCAGCTATTATTTCTCCAAATAATTTTTTTGCCCCTTTCTTTTCCTTCTGGGACCCCTATAATGTAAATGTTAGTACATGTGAAAATATCTCAGAGATCTCTTTAATGTATCTATAAAAAATTGCTTTTTAATTTTTGCTCTTCACTAATCCATTCTTTGAAGATCACTGATCCATTCTTTTGCATTCTTTAATCTGCTGTTGATTTCCTCTAGTGTATTTTTCATTTAGTTATTGTAGTCTTCAACTATAATTTGTTCTTTTTTATATTCTCTATCTTAAAGCTCTGAGTTCATCTACTCTTCTCTCAACTGTAGTGAATATCTTTATGACAATTACCTTGAACTCTTTATCAGATAGGTTGGGTATTTCCATTTCATTTAGTTCTTTTTCTGAGGCTTGTCTTATTCTTTCATTTGTAACACATTCCACAGTTTCCTCATTTTGTTTGACTTTCTGTATTTTATTCTGTGCATAGGTAGAATAACTGCCTCTCTAGTCTTGAAGGAGTGGCTTTGTATCAGAATACCACCCCCTCCCCTGTTGACTGCATGGTCTTCAGTGGCTTCAGCTGGTTGGCTGAAGCTGGAATAGGTGCAGGTCAGGAGTTCCAGGGTGTTTTGCTGTGTGGTCACCCTGATGGGCTGGCTGAAGCTTCACTGGCCTTTGGCCGGGTGTTCGTGGACATTCTGTGCCAGAGATGCTCTGGTTAGCTGAAATTGAAGTCCATGGGGCTGGGGGATTTCCAAGATATGCTGGCTGGGGTTACACTCTGAGATGGCTAGAACTGGATTGGACATAGCCAGTGTGCTTTGTGCAGGGAGTGCCTTGGTAGGATGGCTGGGGATATCCCAGTGAATGCCATTCTATGGCTGCTTTGGTGGGATGGATGGAATTAGAGCAGGTGCTGGCAGGGGGCACCTTGTGGGGGATGGCTGGAGCTGTTGGGGACTAGGGGCCAAAAGCTCACTGCAGTAGCTCTAGCAGGTTGGCTGGAGCACCTAGACCTTGCTGCTGTCTGCATTACCAAGGTGAAGGGGAAATGTAAACAATGGCACTTGCTAGCACCTCTGACCCCAGAGAGAGTTCCAGCAGTTTTTCCTACCATTTGGCAGATGCTCTAGGGTACATCACTTATAGTAGTAGTTCCCCTTTAAACTATGTGTGTGTGTGTGTGTGTGTGTGTGTGTGTGTATGTGTGTGTTTGCTTTTGTGTTTTTGTTTTTATTTTTGCTATATTTTAGATTGGGTGAATCTATGTGCTGGCCCTTTAGTGATATCCTTTCCTACTGTGGGTGGTACTGTGGATGTCATGCTTCTCTATGTGGTTCTTCTATCCTTTATTGTATAGAAGCTGTTCAATCAGTCCTCAGTTCTTCAGGAGGAATTGCTCTCAATATGGATGATTTGTTGTGTCTATGGGCATAAGTTAATTTGGGATCTTCCTATGCCACTGTTTGGGACTCAAAATCTCTGGAAATTAGGTTTGAGGAAGTATGATAACTTCTGATGCTCTGACTACTGGCATTGGTGTGAGTAGTAAGTTCCTTTGTCTCTGACCTAAGTGTCTTGTGTCTTTTGGTAGCATCCATGAAACTGAAAGGCTGACTTGTTAACTTACATGTAGAGTGAAACCTCACACCTTTCCTAAGTTCTTTCTTGTTTTCTGATTTTTTTTGAAGTTCAAAAAGTAGCAAAATTCACTTATTGATACTTTTATCTCTTTTTTTTATTCCCACCAAATAGTGCTAAGAGCAAATGGAGAGGAATATGAAAGGAGATTGTAAAAGGGCTCAAGAAATGACAACTTGATTTTAAAAAGACACACAAGCATAGACTTTATGTGCTTTGGGTGTCTTACTCTATCACAAACTCTTGAAGCATTTGGGACTAACTAACCTGCTAACAAGATCCATATTCCCCTGAAAAGCTAATCTATCCTATATTCTTTCTCTAATAAGGTCCTGCATATTTCCCCCATAAAGTACAAGTTGACAGCCTGGATTTAGTTAGGTCATAGAAAAACAGGTCTTTAAAAGAGCTATTCTCTGTTGAAGGATACCAATTCACTGGAAACCAGATTAGTAAACACTAACTTCTTTTTAGTGGCAAGTGAAACTGATCTTCTTAAGTTCTTTCTTTCATAATCTTAGATGTGTTAGAAAATGATACCCCTAGCAGCAGTTGCAAATTTTAGATTCATATCTATAATAACAAGTGTATTCTATGATCATGTAAATATTATTTTACTAGCCCTGGAATGCCACTGTGATTTTTAAAAGTGATAACAATCTTTAAAGATAATGCTAAATAAACATAGATCTGTTTTGCTGTAGGAAAAAAAATGTTTAAAACATTTAGGTTATATATTAACTTTCATGGTTTTTTAAACTTATACCCAAGACAACTGGTTTATTTAGGATTTGTTGTATGGCTTTATTATGTAGGATTTATGTATGGCTATTTTGATTCAAGGCCAGTGCCCAACATTGCTCCACTTTTGCACATCCAGGTTATCCTGGACTTGTAAAGCAGTTAATTATGTTTCTGGAGGCTTGGCAGAGTATTTCTTTGCTGTGTTAGGTAGGGTGATGCTTGCTATTTTAAAAAGCAAATGCCCAAATTACAATGCCCTATTAACAGTAAATGCTTATGTTTAACTTTACTATGCAGGTGCTTTTGGTTACTGGTGTAGAGAATTCTACTTTGTATAGTCATTCAGGGACCTGGGATATTGGAGGTTATAACATCATCAACAAATGTCTTCGAAGATCATCTTGTATTGATATTCATCTGGCAGAGAGGGAAAGTGAATATAACAAAAACTATTTCCACTTCAAAAATACCTTGACCCAAAAGTGTCACATATTACTTCTGCTCACATTCCATTGACAGGAATTAATTACAAGGCCCCATTGAGATACAAGGATGACTGGCAAGTGTAATCTATGATTGAGTGGTCACTTCTTAAAGATAACTTCAAATGACTGAAATGGGTCATGACTATTTGGTGGAATAGCAGTTCCCGATATTTATTTATTTGGCAGACAGAGATTACAAGTAGGCAGAGAGGCAGGCGGTGGGGGTGGAGAAGCAAGCTCCATGCTGAGCAGAGAGCCCAATGCAGGGCTTGATCACAGGACCCTGAGATCATAACTTGAGCCAAAGGCAGAGGCTTAACCCACTGAGCTACCCAGGCGCCCTGGCAATTTTTTAAAAAACATTTTTTTAAAAATCAGAAGTAATCTGTATATTTATTGTAGCCAAATATTTCATTCAGCCCATTCAAAAATAATTCAAACTGAAAATATAATTCTCCATATATGCTAAGGTCAGTGAGACACATGAGAAATTCTCAGTAAATGTTAGTTATGTAAAGTGAAGCTGTTCATACAGCTTTCATTTATTTGCACTTCTGTTCCCATGGTGAAAACATTTGATATTTGTAAGTAAGTTTAACTTTCCCAGATTTTCTTTGGGAGCCAGGGCCATCTTGTATTTTTACTTCCAGCTTAACTATTATGTTATCTTTACAGAACTCACGTGAGAAAAGGATTGTTTTACCTAAATTGACTTTGAAAAGGTATTTTGTGTTGCTTTTCTATTTAAATGTAGTTAAAGGTTAAGCTATTTCAAGGAAAAAGCTAGGATGCCTATAGCCCCAAGTCCCTCTCAGTTGAGAAGCAGTGGGTTCAAGTTCATTGGTATCCTACATAAATATTACCACTAAGTAAAATTAGATCTGTTAGATTATGCATTTTAAAATTCTGCAGATCATACATTTTAAAATTCTGCTTTTTTCCATTTCCATCCAGAGGATACTGTCCCTTTGGAAGTAGATTTGTGGCATTTTGAGTATCATTTCTGTCTATAGAGTTCTGTTTTCTCATGCAAATGGATTGCACTAATAAAAAGCAAGGCAGTTCTAAAAGAAAAAAAAAAGCATATATTTCTATATAGTAGAGAAACAGGAGGACCTTTCTAGGGACATGACAGGAGAGGGAGAGGGAGGAGGGGGAACCATTCTAATTGTGGCAAATTGTAAGAGAGGCAGAAGCTATTACAAAGGAAGAGAAACCCTACTACCTGTCAGAATAAGTTTCATTTTTAGGCCAGAATATGCAGAGTATAGAAATAGTGCTTACCTTTGTTGGAAGGTCAGAATTGAGAAAGGACATTTCAGACATATCTAGATTTATCTAGTTAATGCTTATAATACTTCATCTATTCTTGATGTGATCATTTTGTTAGTTTTAAGAACTGTGATGTTATTAGTTATTGTAATTAGTTATTGTAATTAGTATTTGACCAGGGTCATTTTAGTGATAAAATACTGTCTAAAGTCTTGTTCACACTGCTCTTTGTTACTCTATAGTTATGATTCTTGCTTATTTGATTAAACAACTCTGTCAACATAGCAAACATTTAATATATGCAGAAGTAAATTCAAAAATTATTAGGTCCAGTCCCTACATATATGTGTTCAACCTTATGACTTATGCCATTTGGAAGTATATTTTTTTTCAGCCATAAAACTTTTTTCAAACTGAAGACTTCAGTAAAACATCAATAACCATAAACATGGAAGAAGAGAAGTTAAAGTGGAAAATAGGAGTACAAAAAATGCTTGCTCAGTTTTTTTTTTTTTAAAGATTTTATTTATTTGACAGAGAGAGAGTAGGCAGAGAGGCAGTCAGAGAGAGAGGAGGAAGCAGGCTCCCTGCTGAGCAGAGAACCCAATGTGGGGCTCCATCTCAGGGCCCTGGGATCATGACCTGAGTCAAAGGCAAAGGCTTTAACCCACTGAGCCACCCAGGTGCCCCGCTTGCTCAGTTTTTTAAAAATAGACTTTTCATTTTAATAGTTCTAGATTTATAGAAAAGTTATGAAGAGAGTACAAAGAGTTCCCTTATATCCTATACCCAGGTTTCTCTATCATTAACGTCTCATATTACTATATTAGTAATTTGTTATAGCTAATGAACCAATATTATTACATTATTAATGAAGTCCATACTTTACTCAGATTTTCTTTATTTTTACCAAATATCCTTTTTCTATACCAGGATCCCATTCAGGGTACCACATATGTTTGTTTGTGGTATCTATTACTTCTTCTTGGCTGTGCTAGTTTCTCAGTAATGTATTTTGGGGAGAAAACCCACAGAGTTAAAGCACCATCATAACATATCAATTTGACTTATCATGGGGCACCTGGGTGGCTCAGTTGGTTAAGCATCTGCCTTCTGTTCTGGTCATGATCCCAGGACCCTTGGATGGAGCCCTGCATCAGGCTTATTGCTCAACAGAAGCCTGCTTCTCCCTCTCCTCTCTGGGTGTGCTCTCTCTAGTTATCTCTGTCACTGTCTGTCTCTCTCTCTCAAATAAATAAATAAAATCTAAAAACAATATGACTTATCACTATTGCTGTTACCCTTGAGCTCCTGACTGAAGTAGTATTTGTCATATTTCTCCACTATAATGTTATCCTTTTCTCTCCCCTTTCCAAACTATACTCTTTGGAAGGAAGTTACTATGTGCAGTTCACACTAAGGAATGGGGAAATGAGTTCAACCTCTGTGAATGAGGAATATTGTATAACTTATTTGGAGTTCTTCTAGATGGGAAATTTATCTATTCTCTTGATTTATTTATTCAGTCATTCATTTATGTTAGTGTGGACTCATAGATAATTGTTTTACGTTTTGGATTCTCATCCAACAGAATTTGTTCTAGCTTTGGCTTTTGGGAGATCTTTCAGCTGACTCCTGTATCGCTTTAGCATCACTATGGATTTTTTTGGTTTGTGGTTGGTTTCTGTTTTTTAGAGGGTTTTCATTTTTATTTTTATTTTTTTTTAGTATTACAAGATGTTCTGAGTGCATCTTTTTGTTTTGTTTTGTTTTTATTTAAATTCCAGTTAATTCATATAGAGTGTAATACTAGACAATATTAGTGTACAATATAGTGATTTAACACTTCCATATACCACCTGGTTCTCATTACAAGTGTATTCCTTAATCCTCATCACCTCTTTAACCCATTCTCCCCACCTACTGAGCTATCACCTCACACCTGTCAGAATGGCTAAAATCAACAATACAAGAAATAGGTGTTAATGAGGATGTAGAGAAAGGGGAACTCTCTTGCACTGTTGGTGGGAATGCAAACTGGAACAGCCACTCTGAAAAACAGTATAGAGCTTCCTCAAAAAATTAAAAGTAAAGCTACCCTACAGTGCAGCAATTGCATTACTAGGCATTTACCCAAAGAATACAAAAATACTGTTTCAAAGGAATACATGTACCCTGATATTTATAGCATCACTATCCATCTGCATCTTGTATATTCTCTGACACAGCCTACTAGGTGGTCATTTCTCTAAGGAGCCCTACTTCCTTTTATTGGAGAATTGCATTAGAAGCCAAGTTCTGTGCTCTCGTTGTTCTAATTGCTACCTGAGTGTCAACCCTACTAGGCCCTCTCAGCTGACAGAGCAAACTGTGTGTGTGTTTATACCCATACATATATGTATTTATAATAATGCTTATACCTACACATATCTATAAATATTTATATTAAGTTACACATGAGTTCATACTGTCATTAGCTGTAATCTATTACCACATTGGCCCTTCTAGACTTCTCCCCCTACTTGTCTATAACTTCTTACTCCAACACTGGGGGAAACCTGGCTCCTAACATCAGTCATTCTTTATACTGTCTTGGTCACTATAGCTTCATAAGTCTTGAAGTCAAATAATGCAAATCCTCCATTGTTATTATTCTTCAATATTTTATTGCCCATCTATATCCTTTGCCTTTCCATATAAATTTTAGACAGTATGTTGGTATTTATGAAATAGTTTGTTCAGATTTTTTTTTTTAAAGATTTTACTTATTTTAGAGAGAGGGAGTATAAGAGTGTGCACAAGCCGAGGAAAGAGGTAGAGGGAGGGAGAAGCAGACTCCCATCTGAACAGGATTTAGATGCAGGACTCTATCCCAGAACCCTGGGATCGTGGCCTGGGCAGAAGGCAGATACTTAACCCATGGTTGCTCAGATTTTGATAGTGATTGTGTTGAATAAAGAGATCAATTTGTGAAGAATTGTCAATGTACGAGTATTGAGCCTTTTGTTAAAGATGCATGGAATATCTCCATTTACTTAAATCTTCGATTTCTTCCATCAGTGTTTTGTAGATTTCAGCATACATTTTTATACATGTCATTAAATTTATACCTAAGCATTTCCCTTTTTTGTGCTATTGTAAATAGAACTTTCTGAATTTTTAATTTCAGTTATTCTTTACTGCTATATAGAAAAGCAATTGAGTTTTATGTATTAATGTTGTATAATGTGATGGTGCTATACACGCTTATTAGTTCTAGGAGTGTTTTTCTACAGATTCTTTGGGGATTTTTAAACGCTTATGTCATCTACAAATAAGAACAGTTTTCCCTTTCTTTGTAGTCTAATTTTCTCTTATGTTTTGTTTTATTGTACCAGGTAGGGCTTTCAGTATGAGATGGTAAGTTGATCTCTTTTTCTCAAACTTAGTGGGGAAGCTCCTGTTTTTTATCATTAACTATGATATTAAATGTAGGGTAGATATTCTTTATCAAGTTGAGAAAGCTCCCATCTGTTCCAGAGTATCGAGAATTTTTTTTTCATCATGAATGGGTGTTGGATTTTGTCAAATGTTTTTCAGCATCTTTCTTCTTTCTCATCTTTGCCTGCTCACATCTTGCGTTACACTAGTAGTTTCCAAATGTTAAGCCAGCTATAGCTTAGATGTCTGAAATAAAGCTCAAATGTTCCTGGTGTGTAATTCTTTTTACATATTGGTGGATTCTATTTGCTGGTGTTTTGTTGAAGATTTTTGCATCTGTGTTCATGAGAGATATTTTCCTGTTGTTTTCCTTCCTCATAATGCCATCTGTTTAACATATAGTAATTCTGGCTTCAGGGACTAAATTAAAACATACTCTCTCTGCCTGTATTTTCTAGAAAAGATTGTAGAGAATAGGTACATTTTTTCCTTAAATATTTGGTGGAACTCAACAGTGAAAACACCTGAACCTGATAATTACTTTTTAAGAGGTTTTAAAATACTGATTCAATTTCAATAGCAAGTATAAAGCTATTTAGGTTATCTCTTTCTTTTTGCATGAATTTTTGTAGTTTGTGTTTTTTCAAAGAATTTGTTTATTTTACCAACATGATCAAATTTGCAGAATAAAGTCCTTTGTAATATTTTCTTATCAGTAGTGTTGATCTCTTTTTGTTTCTGATATTAGTAATTTGTGTCTTCTCTCATTTTTTCTTGATTGGCTTACTTAGAAGCTTATTAATTTTATTAATGTTTTCAAAGAACTAAAATTTTAGAACAATTTTTTCTTTTGGTTTCTTGTTTCCAATTTCATTGATTTATATTTTAATTTGTGTTACTTAAATTGTTCTTCTTTCTCTAATTTCCTAAAGTGAAATCTTGGGTTTTTGATTTTAGATTTCATATTTTCAAATATAAGTATTTAATTCTCCAAACTGCCCTCTATGTTCTGTTCTTGCTTCATTCCACCAATTTTGATGATGTGTTTTAATTTTAACTGAATTCAAAATATTTTAAAATTTCTTTGGGTACTTCTTTGAGTCATTAGTTATTTAGTTATTAATTAGTGTGTTAATTTCCACATATCTGGTATTTTCTAGCTCTCTAATTTATTTCCAGTTTAATTCTAATTCTAGTTTATTTCTAATTGTGGTTGAAAACATGCTTTGTATGATTTTTATTCTTTTAAGTTTATTAAGCTGTGCTTTATGGCCTAAAATGTGTATTTTGGTGAATATTGCATGTAATCTTGAGAAAAATGTAAACTCTATTATTGAATGAAGTTTTCTATAAATGTCAATTAGAGGGGCACCTGGGTGGCTCAGTGGGTTAAGCCTCTGCCTTCGGCTCAGGTCATGATCTCAGGGTCCTTGGATCGAGCCCCGCATCGGGCTCTCTGCTCAGCGGGGAGCCTGCTTCCTTCTCTCTCTCTGCCTGCTTCTCTGCCTACTTGTGATCTCTGTCTATCAAGTAAATAAAAAAAAAAAAAGTCAATTGGATCAAGTTGATTGGTAGTGCTGTTTAGTCACCTATATTCTTACTGATTTTCTGCCTGTTTGTTCTATCAAATAGTGAAAGAGGTGTTGAAGTTTTCAATTAAGAATGGATTTATTTCTCCATTCAGTTGTGAGTTTTGCCATGTGTATTTTTTTCTTTTTAAAATTGAGATATGATTGCCATACAACACTATATAAATTTAGGCTGTACAACACAATGATTTGTCTAACATGTATTGTGAAATGATTACCACAAGAAGTTTAGTACCACAGTAAGTGATTAACAATAAGTTTAGTTAACATCTATTACTACACACACACACACACACATATGTATTTTTTTCCTCTCATGATGACAACCAAAGATTTACTCTTTCTATATAAGTACAGTTGTCCACAATGTTACATTAGTTTCAAGTGTAAAACATAGTGATTCCACAAGACTATACATTATGCTATGCTTACAGGTGTAGCTACCACCTGTCACCTTATAACATTATTACAATACCATTGACTTATATTCTCTATGGTGCACCATTTATCTCTGTGAATTATTTATTCCATAACTGGAAGCCTCTACCTTCCATTACCCTTCACCCATTTTTTTCCATCTCCCCCACATCTTTCCTCTGGCAACCATCAGTTTTTTCTTTGCATTTATGGGTCTGTTTCTGCTTTGTGTCTTTGTTTTGTTTTAGATTCCACATATAAGTGAAATCATATGATATTGGTCATGATCTGATTTATTTTACTTAGCATAATATCCTTTAGATCCATCCATGTTGTCACAAATGGCAAAATGTCATTTATTTTTATGGCTGAGTAATATTCCATTTTGTGTGTATGTATACACACACACACACACACACACACACACACACACACACACACACACACTCTGCATCTCCTTTATGCATCATTCATCTACCACTGGACACTTGGTTTTCTTTCCTATTTTGACCATTATAAATAATGCTGCAATAAACATAGGGATGCATATACTTGTTTTAGTATTTTCATTTCCTTTGGGTAAATACCCAGTACTGGAATCACAGTATCATATGGTATTTTTATTCTTAATTTTTTGAGGAAACTCTATAATGTTTTCCACAGTGGCTGTACCATTTACATTTCTACCAACAGTTGTAAAAGGGTTCCTTTTCCTTTACATTCTCACAAACACTTGTTATTCCTTGGCTTTTTGATTCTATCCATTCTGACAGGTATAAGGTGACTTCTTATGATTTTGATTTGCATTTTCCTGATGGTTAGTGATATTGAGCATATTTTCATGTGTCTGTTAGCCGTCTATATGTCTTCCTTGGCGAAATGTCTGTTCACATCCTCTGCTTATTTTCTTTTAAGTTTATTAAGCTGTGCTTTATGGCCTAAAAGTTTTGGCTTTTTTGTTGTTGTTGAGGTTTGTTGTTTTTTTTTGGTGTTGAGGCGTATATATTCTTTAATATTTTAGATGTTAAACCCTTATCAAATATATTATTTGCAAATATCTTTTCCTGTTAAGTAGATTACCTTTTCATTTTGTTGATGTTCTCTTTTGCTGTGCAAAAGCTTTTATTTTGTTATTATCACAATAGTTTATTTTTGTTCTTGTTTCACTTGCCTGAAGAGACATATTTAGAAAAATGTTTCTAGAGTCTATGTCAAAGATATTATTGCCTATGTTTTCTTCTAAGAGTTTTATTGTTTCAGACCTCACATTTAGGTCTTTAGTCCATTTTTATTTTATTTTGGAAATGGCATAAGGAAGTGATCCAATTTTATTCTTTTGCGTGTAACTGTCCAATTTTATCAGCACCATGTAATGAAGAAACTGTCTTTTCCCCCATTGTATATTCTTGCCTCTTTTTTCATAGATTAATTAATCACACAAGTGTGGATTTACTTTTGGACTCTATCTTGTTCCATTAATCTATATGTCTGTTTCTGTGTGAGTACCATACTGTATTTATTACTGTAGCTTTGTGGTATATCTTGATATCTAATATTGTGATACCTCCAGTTTTGTTTTTTTCTCAATATTGCTTTGTCTATTAGGCAATTTTTTGTGGTTTGATACAACTTTTTGAATTCTGTGTTCTCATTCTGTGAAAAATGCTGTTGGAATTTTGATAGTGATTGCACTAAATCTATATATTGCTTTGGGTAGTATGGACATTTTAACAATATTTCTTCTCCCAATCCATGAGCATGGAATATCTTTCCATTTATTTGTGTCATCTTCAATTACTTTTATCTATGTTTTACGTTTTCAGAGTACAGGTCTTTCACCTCCTTGGTAAAGTTTATTCCTAAATATTTTCTTACTCTTGGTACAATTATAAATTGTTTCCTTGGGGCACCTGGATAGCTCAGTTAGTTGAACATCCAACTTTAGATTTCAGCTTAGGTCATGATCTCAGGGTCATGAGATGGAGTCCCACATCTGGCTTCACACAGGGTGTGGCACCTGCTTATGATTCTCTCTCCCTCTCCCTCTGTCCCTCCTGCTTGTGCTCTCTCTCTAAAAAATAAGTAAATAAATAATAAATAAATACAATTATTTTCTTAATTTTTTTTCTTTCTGCCACTTCATTGTTAGTGTATGCAACCAATTCTGCATATTAATTTTGTATCCTACAACTTTACTGAATTCATTTATTACTGCTGATAGCTTTTTGGTGGAGTCTTCAGTGTTTTCCACTATAGCATCAAATCGTTTGCAAATAGTGACAGTTTAACTTCTTCCTTATCAATTTGGATGCTTTTTATTCCTTTTTCTTATGTGATTGCTGTGGCTGGGACTTCCAGTACTTCACACTTCATACCCTGGTGGGGTGGCTGAGACTAAAGCAGACATGAGCCAGGAGGTCCCAGAACACTCTTAGCAGGGGTGTCCTAGCAAGCCATCTGGAGCCAAAGTGGTGTTGGTCAGGAGTGTTCTGGGGTGCTATGCACATTGGTGTCACATTGTGACACACCAATCTGTGTCACATTGGTGAGATGGCTGGAGCTAAAGTGAGAGCTGACAGGGGGTGTCCCAAAATGTACCATGGTAAGGATACCTTAGTGGGGTAGCTGAATAAAGTGGTAAGAGTGAACATCTTTTCTTATTCCTAATCTTAGAACAAAAGCTCTTAATTTTTCACCATTGAGTATGATGTTAGCTGTGGATTTTTCATTTATGGCCTTTACTATGTTGAAGTATGTTCCTACTAACCCCAGTTTGTTGAGAAATTTTATTATGAATGGATGTTGAATTGTGTCTAATGTATCTATCGAGATGATTGTATGATTTTTATCCTTCATTTGTTAATGTATTGTATCACATTGATTGATTTTAAATATTGAACCATCCTTGCATCCCTGAGATATATCCCATGTGGCTGTGGTGAATGATTCTTTTCATGTATTGTTGAATGCAGTTTGCTCATATTTTGTTGAGGATTTTGCATCTATGTTCATCAGAGTTGTTGGCCTATAGTTTTCTTCTTTTTTAAATGTCTTTGTCTGGTTTTGGTATCAGGATGATGCCAGATTTGTAGAATATATTTGCCTGCTTTCCTTCCTCTCTATTTTTGGAATAGTTTAAGGAGAATAAATATTAACTCATCTTTAATGTTTGGTAGGATTTACCTTTGAAGCCATCTGGTCCTAGACTTTTAATTGTTAGGAGTTTTTGATTACCAATTAAATTTTGTTACTAGTAATTGCTCTATTCAAATTTTCTGTTTCTTCCTGATTCTGTTTTGGAAGATTGTATTTTTCTAGGATTTATCATTTCTTCTAGGTTGTCCAGTTTATTGGTAAATAGTTATTCAGAGCAGTCTCATAATTTTTTGAATTTCTATGAGGTCAGTTCTTACTTCTTCTCTTTAGTTTTGTATTTTTATTTATTTGGGTACTCTCCATTTTTGTATTTTTATTTATTTGGGTATTCTCCATACAGGAGGTGTCCCAAAATGTACTGATAATAAGAGTATATTAGTGTGGTTTAACTTTTCAAAGAACCAGGTCTTGGTTTCATTGACCTCTTCTCTATTTCATTTATTTCTGCTCTAATCTTCATTATTTCCTTTTTCTATTAACATTGGGCTTTGTCTTCTGCTTTTTTTTAATTCCTTGAGGTATTTGAAATTTTTCTTGTTTTGAGACAGACTTCAAATTTCCTCAAACTGTTATGAATTTCTATCTTAGAACTTGGTGCATCTGAAAGATTTTGGAACATTGTGTTTTCATTTTCATTTGTTAACATGTATCTTAATTTCTTTTTAATTTCCTCATTGACACAGTTTAGTAGCATGCTGTTTAGCTTCCACATGTTTTTTTATAGTTTTTTTTCTTGTGACTGATTTCTAGTTTCATACTGTTGAGTTCAGAAAAGATGTTTTATATGACTTCAGTCTTCTTGAGTTTATTGAGGTTTCTTTTGTGACCTAACATGTCATCTATCCTCAAGAATATCCCATGTGCACTTAAAAAGATGTATATTTTGTTGTTTTTGGATAGAATGTTCTGTATATACCTATAAAGTCTGTCTGGTTTAATGTGTTGTTCAGAGACACTTTTGTTATTGACTTTCTGACTGGGTGATCAAGCCATTGATTGTGGTGGGGTATTAAAATCTCTTACTATTATCATATTACTGTCAGTTTCTCCCCTTATGTCTATTAATATTTGCTTTATGTACTTAGGTATCACAATGTTGGGTACATAGATGTTTTTTAAAGATTTTTATTTATTTATTTATTTGACAGAGATCACAAGTAGGCAGAGAGGCAGGCAGAGAGACAGAGGAGGAAGCAGGCTCCCTGCTGAGCGGAGAGCCTGATGCAGGGCTCGATCCCAGGACCCTGAGATCATGACCTGAGCTGAAGGCAGACGCTTTAACCCACTGAGCCACCCAGGCGCCCCTGGGTACATAGATATTTATAACTATTATATCCTCTTATTGGATTGATCCTTTTGTCATTATATTATGTCTTTGTTTCTTGCTGCAGAATCTGTTTTAAAGTCTATCTTGTCTGATATAAGTATTGCTATCTTGGGTTTTTTGTTTTTGTTTTTGTTTTTTTGCTTCTGTTTGCATGAAATATATTTTTTTCATCCTCTCACTTTCAGTCTGTATGTATCTTTACATCTGAAGTGAGTCTCTTGTAGACAGCATAGAGATACATCTTTTTAAAAAAATCCATTCCCTCACTCTATGTCTTCTGATTAGAGCATTTAGACCATTTACATTTAAAGCTGTTATTGATAAATATGTACTAATTTCCTTTTTTGAAAATGTTTCCTGTGTTACTTGTAGTTCTTGTCTGTTCCTTTCTTCTCTCACCCGCCTTCTTTGTGATTAATGACTTTTTATATTGTTATACTTGGACTTCTCATTACTTTTTGTGTATCTATCTTAAGTTATGGCTTTGTGGTTACCATTAGCTTCATATATGACATCCTAAGCATATAGCAGTCTATATTACGTTGATGTTCACTTAAGTTAAAACACATTCTAAAATCATTTCTTAATTCTATCCTCCACATTTTATGTATATGTTATCAAATTTTACATCTTTTTATGCATAATTCTCTTCTAATGAAGGCCTTTTCTTTTCTGCTTAAAGAAGTCCCTTTAACATTCTTTTGAGGCCAGTTCAGTGGTTATGAACTCCTTTAATTTTTGTTTGTCTGGGAAACTCTTTAATTCCCCTTTAGTTCTAAATGATAAACTTGACATGTAGAGTATTTTTTTTTAAGATTTTTTAATTTATTTGACAGACAGAGATCACAAGTAGCAGAGAGGCAGGCAGAGAGAGAGGGAGGAAGCAGGCTCCCCGCTGAGCAGAGAGCCCGATGTGGGGTTCAATCCCAGGACCCTGAGATCATGACCCGAGCTGAAGGCAGAGGCTTTAACCCACTGAGCCACCCAGGCGCCTCTAGTATTCTTGATCATAGGTTATTTTCCCTTCAGCTCTTTGGATATGTCATGCCATTCCCTTTTGGCCTGCAACATTTTTGATAAAAAATCAGCTGATAGCCCTGTGGGGTTTTCGTTATATGTAACATTTTGTTTATCTCTTGCTGCTTTTAAAATCCCCTCTTTGTCTTTAATCTTTGACATTTTAATTATTATGTTTCTTCATGTGAACCTCCTTGGGTTCATCTTGTTTGGCACTCTCTGATTCCTGATCCTGAATATCTTTTTTCTTCCCTAGGTTAGGAAAATTTTTCTTTAACTATTATTCCCTCAAATAAGTTTGCTGCCCTTACCTCTTTCTTCTTCTTCTTCTTCTTTGACCTCTATAATGTGAATGTTTGTTCACTTGATGTTGTCTAAGAGATACCTTAATTCATTTCATTTATGTTTTCTTTCTTTTTGCTATTCAGTTAAGGTGCTTTCCATTTTACTGTCTTCCAGATTGCTAATCCATTCTGCTTCCATTAATCTACTATTGATTCCATCTAATGTATTTTTCATTTTAGTTATATATTCTTCAACTTTGGTTCTCTTTTATATGCTTTTGGCTTTGTTGAAGTTCTCAATGAGTTTTTCTAATCTTCTTTCCAATCTGGAGTACATCTTTATGATCATTACATTAAACTCTTTATCAGACATATTATTTATCACTATTACTTTTAGTTTTTATCTGATTTTTTTCTTATTCTTTTGTTTGGAGCATATTTCTTTAGCTCGTTATTTTGCTTAACATTCTTTGTTTCTTTCTATGAGTTAGGAGGAACAGCTACTTCTAAACTTGAAAATATAGTCTTGTTTGTCCCCTTTGTAGGCTATGTATGCCTGGTGACTTTGTCTGATAGCTAAAACTGTAGCTTCTGTGGGCTGACGGTCTTAGGACACTCCATGCTGGGGCTGCCCTTGGGAGATAGCCAGAGCTGTAGTGGCATGGGCCAAAGTGGTCCTGGGGTCTCCATGAAGTGAATGCTCTGGTGAAAGAGCTGAAGCTGAAGTGAGTGCAAGCAAGTGGGGTCCAGTGCTCTCTGTATAGAAGGTTACCTGGCAGTACAACTAAAACTAGTGTGGATGAGGGCTGGGGTGGTCCCTCTGCTCTCAGTGTAGAGGGCACCCTGAAAGGTAGCTGAAATAACATGGGCACAAGACTGGGTACCCCAGAGTGTTCAGCACAGTAGGTACCCTGACAGGGTAGTTGGAGCCAAAATGAGGTGTGGGTGTAGGGTCTCAGTGCTCCAAACAGGAGTGCTCTGGCAAGATTGGAACCAACACAGGCACAGGCTAAAGGTTCCCAGAGCACTCAGTGCAAGGAACACCCTGGTGGGGTGGCTGAGACTAAAGCAGACATGAGCCAGGAGGTCCTAGAGCACTCTTAGCCAGGGATGTCCTAGCAAGCCATCTGGAGCTAAAGTGGTATTGGTCAGGAGTGTTCTGGGGTGCTATGTATCTGTGTCACATTGGTGAGATGGCTGGAGCTAAAGTGAGAGCTGACGGGAGGTGTCTCAAAATGTACCATGGTAAGGATGCCTTAGTGGGGTGGCTGGGGCTGCCTTGGTAGGATGGCTCGGGCTAGTGTGGGTGAGGGGCCTGGGGTTCATGAAGAAATAGACTGGCCTGGGCACCCAGACCCTGCTCCATCCATGCTTTCAAGGTGGAAGGGGAACATAAACCATGGCACTAACTAGCCCTTCTGACCCTGAGAGATTTCCAGTAGCTTCCCCACCATTTGGCAAGGTTCTAGGGCTGGTTCCTTTATATACTAGTTACCCTTTTAAACCTTGGCTTTTTATCTGTGCTGCAGGGCAGGCAAATCTGCTTACAGTCTCTCAGTACTATCCCTCTCCACTGCAGATTGTAGTGTAGGGAGTGGGAGTTCCCCACACTCTCATATCTCTGTCTCTCTTGCCATTCTTATGTGGTCTCTCTATCTTTTGTTGTGTTGTTCAGTCATCCCTCAGTTATTCTTCAGGAGAAATTGCTCTATGTATAAGTGTGAATTTGGTGTGTCTGTGGAGGAGATGAGTTTATGGTCTTTCTATGTCACCATCTTGGAACCCAGTGAAAAACTCTGCCTCTTGTATTTTCACACTCTTTTGTTATATGCACACACATTTAGGATTCTTATATTTTCTTGGAGAACTGATTCTTTATCATTATATAATGCTCCTATTTATCTCTCCATCTTTTCCTTCTTCTGACATCCTTTTTGCCTGAAATTAATATTGCTACTCCAGATTTCTTTTGATTGGTGTTAGTATGGTATATCTTTCTCTCATTCCTTTACTTTTAAAATATTAGAATCATTATACTTAAAGTAGGTTTTTACAGACAACATATAGTTGGATCACTTCATTTTAAAATATCCTTCCTTGCTACCCCATTCCTCCTCATCATCATTTTTCCTTCTTCTCTTCTTCTTTCTCTTTTCCTTCTTCTTCATTTCTTTTCTCCCTCTCCTTCCTCCCTTCATCATCCTGCTTTTTTCTTCTTCTCCTAAAGACTAAAGCACCAAATCTTCTCACTTTGGATTTAACCAGCAAGATATCAAGTAGAATAGAAAGAGATACCTACGTGGCAAGACTATGAAGTACCATATGGAGATAGGTAAAGTGAAAGCAAATGAAATATATTACCCAGATGTTTACACTTGTGCCTGTATTGGTGGGCAAGTATAGTTGTTTTAAGGCAGTGGGTGAATTCAAATAGGTTTGACAAATAAGCTGGCTGTGACACAAATAGAATTTTAAATTTTGTCAACGTATCTGGGTTTGTGCTCTCTAGTCTCTTATTGGACTGTCATTCTTTTTCTGAGAGTTCCAGCTTGCTTCCAAAGGGAAAAGACCTTGCTTCCAAAGGGAAAAGAGTTCCAGCTTGCTTCCAAAGTTGAGCCAAAGTGCTGGAGGTGGGATGAGGGCAGTGTCCTTCTAGGGCCCAGACAGGTGGTGTTGGCACTGTTTTTAAAAATGATGCAACTCTAGGAGCAGGTGAATCTTAGAGTGCAGAGTCAGAGCTACTTAGAAACCTGTTTCTGTTAACTTTAAGAAGCTAGGTTTGATTTTATAATGAGTAACCTCTTACAGGAACCAGAGAACACTACTTCAATTCCATGTCTAAACTCTGGACCCCAAATAGGATTGTTACCCTTCAGAAATCATAGATATGGGGAAAATGTGCAAGCCTCTTACAGGAATGGGATTTGAACACAAGCATTGTTAGAGAATGATGGGCATGTTTACTTTGTCTACACCTCACTTGCTCAAGTCTTAATATGCTCTACTGAAGTGCATTTCATAGAATCATGAATCTTGAATCACAGAATCATGCTTCATATCAGTGTTCTCAGCCTAAACAGTGTTCTCAACCTAACTCTAAACTGTCTCTCAGCATCACCTGAGAAACTTACCAGTGCTAAAGATAATTTAATTGTTCTGGGGCATTGGTGTTTTTTAAAGCTCTCAGGTGAACTAATGTATACCTGAGGGTGTCATCCACTACCTTATGCACTTAGAGATGTGTTCCCGTGTTTCATTGGAATCTTAGCCCATTGTTTCTTGGTTTGCCCTTTGTGGCAATAAAGGACAACTGGTCACTGGTATCCTAGAATAGTGCTACAGATGTTTGAAAATAAATCAAACCCCCAGCCTCTTCTCTGAGCTAAGCAAACCTAGTGCATTTTACCTTGCCTCTTAGGCTTCCACTATTTTTCTAATTTTTTGAGGAATTATTACAACTTTAAACGTCTTGAAAGGTGAAAAACTGAAGTTTGGTGGGGGTAGAGACTTTAATTATAATGACAAAATTTATTACTATTCCTTACTCATTGTTCTCTTGTCAAAACATTCTTACAGTATATTAACATTTTCTATTTCAGAAGCAATTATTGCCTATTGAACACCTATGATTGGTGATCAGCTTACATGCTAATATAATTACATGTTTCTCAAATCTTACATTGTTGATTTTCCTAGTTTTTTGAAGTCTTCTTTTGGGAAGACATTACAAATATATTTCATTAAACTTATTGGGATAAGAGAGGGCACTGCTGAACAATAAATTTTAGGGAAAGATACTGTGGAAAGCACATTTCTATCTTATTACTGTAACATTTAGGCATATTGGATTCCTGCTTTAAATTCTGCCTGAAGCTTGTCAGATGAAGGTAAAGCAAGGAAGGAAAAAGTACCTTAAATATAAACTATTGAGCAAAGAGTAAAATTTCCCCCAAAGCAGTGAACCATTTAATTTCTACCAGTGTTATCTAGGAAATAAATATCAGTAGAAGAAATTTAGAAATCAGAATAAGCACTCAGCCTACAGAGACTCCAAAAATCTGGTTCAGGGAAATCAGAATAGAAATCTGCCTCTTAAAGCAGGTTTCAATGATTTTTTTTTCCTTTTATTTACAAATTAAACTGAGTTTGCCAAAAGATTGACAAGAATTCAAGATTCTTTTTTTTTTTAATTATTTATTTATTTATTTGACCGACAGAGATCACAAGTAGGCAGAGAGGCAGGCAGAGAGAAAGGAAGGTAAGCAGGCTCCCTGCTGAGTAGAGAGCCGGATGCGGGGCTCAATCCCAGGACACTGGGATCATGACCTGAGCTGAAGGCAGAGGGTTTAACCCACTGAGCCACCCAGGCGCCCCAAGAATTCGATTCTTGAATCAAGTTTGACAGGAATTCAAAATCTATTCCAAATCAACCCAGCACTGTATAAGCTTGGCAAACTCTGTTTTATGAAGGAGTGAAAGAAGCTTATCCTAAAATAAAGAATGGATAATATTTTAAGATGTCAAGTAAACGATAGAACTTACTGTACTTGCTTATGTTGGGTTTTAAAGGAGGGGATGAATAAGCATTCACACATGTGAACATGAACATGTATATATTTAAAAATATATTTTTATTATTTTTCAAATCAACCCTAAAATATAACTTTCAAACACTGGCTAGATTCTCTGGCAATATCTAATTGGACAGGGGTTAATATCTGACAAACACTCCTTCCTTCAAGAATGTGAACTGAGCTCATTTTAATGGTGGAACTCTAGTTAAAGCCCTCAAACTTTTGATTCTATAAGCCCAAGGCCCAGTTTCATCCTTTCTTAAGAGTCGTGTCTTCAATATTTAAATATTTAAAATTTTTTGTAAAATCCCCAGTATTCTTACCGCAAATTCCTTTTTAATGGTGGACCTTTCCTCATACTAGTTCTGTTATTTAAAAAAAAAGTCTTTACTTTTATAAGTAAATAAGCAATTGTGGCAGTGGAGCTTAGGGAAAGAGCTTAAGAAGTCAGCTAGTTTAGCTTTATCACTACAGATGAAGAAACTGAGAGAGACTGAATCAATTGTCTAACATATAGAAGTAGAGGTGTAGGATAAAAACTTAACCTCTTCTGAGTATTCCATTCTAGTTTCTGAGGTTTACCTAAGTTATAATAAAGGCTCTAGGATCTTAAGCCTCTTGATTTAGTAACCTGTCTACCAGTTATGCTTCTTTTCCTCATGCTAAATTTCATACTTTTCATATTTGTGGTATTTTTTATTACTTTCATTTTATGGCTAAAGGCAAAGGACCAAGGATTTTCACAAATGCTCTATCTGGCCAAAACCCTAAATTAAGCCATCTAGATTTTTATTTATAAACAAAATTTATTTGGCTAGGGAGAATCCAAAATAATAAAAAAAATTAAGTGATTCATTTATTATGATTCAAATATTTATTGATTTCTTAATGGGTGCCAGGCACTCTTCTAGTTGCTAGAGGGTATAATAGTAAACATAGAAAAATCTCTTCCCTCTTGAAGCTTCTATTCTAGTGGGGGGAAAGACAATTAAGATATATAGAACATACAATCTATCATGTTGGAATCAATACTAGGAAGAAAATACAGCAAAAAAGGAAGATAAACATGTGTGGTTTTGTATTGTAATTTCAGAGAGGGTGGCCAAACTGATAGGATGACATTTCAATAAAATCCTGAAAGAGATAAGAGAGAGGGCCTGGAGAGAAACACTTCAGAAAGAGAACAGCACACGCAAAGGTCCTGAGGCAAGGGCATATTTGATTTATGTAAGAGACAATGAGGAGGCCAGTATGGCTGATGCAGAATGAATAAGGGAGAAGTCATAAGAGATGAGGTGAGAAAGGTGACAGGGTCTTGAAAACACAGATACACAGGACCATATCTTCTCTTGACTTTGTCTCTTACTCTGATAGAAAACCATTTGGGAAATTTGAGAAGAGGAAGGATATAGTGCAATTTATGTTTTAAACTGCATCCCTGTGGCTGCTTAGGGGGGGCATGAGAGTAGAAGCAGGAAAACAATTAAGAAGCTTCTGCAATAATCCAGGAGAGAGATAATGATGGCAATAGAGGGGTGAGAAGTAGGAAGATTCTGGATATATATTTTAAGGCGAGCTGACAGGATGTATTGATTAATTAGATGTGGAGTATGTGAGATAAATAGGAATTAGAGACCCCAATGCTTTCCACCTGAACAACTCAAAAATAGAATTACCATTTACCAACCTTGTGATCCCATGAGGCAATGTAAAAATAAAACTGTGAAATAAGGTGCCAGGGACTAAGGATATTCCAAGTGGAAGTTTCCTGAATGTCTAGTATATGCTTAGACATCCCAGGATGTGCACTTTAAGCCTATTTCTGAGTGTAGGTATGTTTTTAATCCCAACTTCTGAGAGACATGATAGCCATCTGAAATTACTTGTCAGGACATGGTTACCACATTTCTAGGCAAGATGAATCACATGCTTTAATTTTTTTTTTTTTTTTGTATTTTACTATATAGCCAAGTGACTCAGATACCATGATACTTGCCCATTTTTCCTCATTGTCCTATCCAAGATTGATTTATGAGTAAAACTGATCCAATGTCAAACTTCTTGTAGCAGGGCCTGAATTGGGGTTGTTAAATGAAGTACCAAATACCATCTTGCTTAAAATGATTTTTGGATGATTAATAATTTCATTTAAGATTAAAGTTTATTCCTCATTTTAATTTTGCCAAATACAGCAGAAAAGCATTTGACTAATGCTTTAACAGTTAACAGAAAACATAAGGGACCAGCAAAATTGATTTAAATTCAACATGTTCTCATTTTTGTGCCAACTTCAAGTACATCTGTGAAAGTGCAAATTTTCTTCCCAAGTTAAACTAATTTCAGATGAGAGATTTATCTTGTTTTACTCTACCCTGATAATGGACCATCTGCTCCATGACCTTGATTTTCTGAAAGCCCAAGAGAGCACAGTGTCATGCACTAAGAGAGAAGGGGGGAGATAATTATTTCTCTCCTATTCAAGATATTACCCATCCCCCCAAAATAGAAGCCATTTTCCTTCCTATTTCCTATGAGCAATTGGTTCCTTAAAACCAACTGGTCAGTCTTTGAAGAATAAAGTCTTCTTCATGATTGCATATTCATTTAGCATTGGGACATGAGTAGGATCTAACATTTTCAATTTTTTTAAGTATAAAAACAAATATGTCCTTTTCACTGAAGAAATAATGAGGACTTTTCTTTTTGTATTGCTGTTTGGAAAAAGGAATGCTTTCACATCTGAATTTCTTTTAACTAGATTCAAGAATCCTAAAACCCTTTATTTGCTTTTTTTTTTTTTAACCATCTCTTCTTTTCTTCCTTACTTCCTTCTGTAAGCACATTTTGAACATCTAGTATATAATGGGCATTTGCTAGATAATGGCAATAAAAAATGAATAAATCAAGGTCCATCTTTAAGCAGTTTACATTTAAAAATGAGTAAATATAAAATAAGTGCCACCATTACCTCTCAGCATACTAATCCCCCTCTTAATTCATCTTGCTGCTTCCACTCCTAACCCCTATGATCTATTCTGTACAGAGTGGCCAGATTATATTTGCAGGATTAGACCATGTCATTCCTGTGTCCAGACCTTTCTGTGGGCTCTCATAATGCTTAAAATAAATCCCAAAGTCCTGACCATAGTAAGATCATAACCTGAAAGACTACATGATTTGGTTCAACTCTCTCCTTCTGCTCTCCCCATCATCATGTTGTTCAGGACACATTGACCTACTTGCTCTTAGAGCTTCCAAATATGTTCTTGCCTCAGGGCCTTTGCAAGAGTTTCTGCCTGAAGTAATTTTCCACTAGATTTTTTTTTTTTTTTTTATGATCGACTCCCATCAAATCTCTGCTCAAATGCCATTTCCTCAGAGTCCTTTGAACTACTCCACCCCTTCTATGGTAATGGGGAAGTCAGGGAAAGAATGTATGATATTGTACCACTTTATTTTTCCTAGCATTTATCACTACTTGATGACATATTTATTTCTTTATGATACAATCTACTTCTCAGATTTTTTATATCAGGCAGGAAGGGATTTTTCTTGCTGTTTTCTTTACATTTGCATACCCAGCCTCTAGAAATGGGTCCAGCACACAGAAAGTACTCAATTAATATTAGTTAAATGATTTTACAAATTATGAAAGTACAGATGAGCAAGTGGAGTGACCAACAAGCTGGGGAATTCAGGGAATAATTGATGTAATATGTGAATAGGGTATAAAAGATAACCAGGGATTTGATTGATAAGGAAAGAAGGAAAGGGAATTTCACAAAAGGTAGGGTCCCAATAACATGATGAATTAAATTAGCTCAGAGTTTGGTATGCTTGGGAGAAATTAACTTCAGCATACTTCTAAGTATGTACAAGTAGGTACAAGTATGATAGTTGTTGATGTTAGAGGACTGAGTTAGAGCTGTGGAGTTTCTTTGAAGCTAAGCATTGGAAAAAAACAAGAGCGGTTCTAATGCCAGATGATGCCTTACTTTCTGCGCTTTTTCCTAAACTTATTGGTGATAAGAATCTCTGCAAAGAATTTGCATGACATTTTAATGAGTTTACTATATTATGTAGTTTTAAGGAATGAGACCTTTTGTCATTCTATTAAAATTATTCATCAGCAGACTGGTGTACTCTGCACAGGCTTGAGATTCAGTCCTCTTTATCCTTTTATCTCTACCAGCTCCAAGCACAGTGCCTGACACATGGTTAGGAACTCGGGAAATGAAAACTAGAGCAAAGAGTTCTAAATTTTTTATTTCAACTCTAAATACTTTAAATAAATCAGGAGCACTATTTAGAGCATTTCTACAGAATTCTTATAAAGAAATCTTTATCCCTCTGAATTTTGAATTGCTGTGAATATTTAAAATGAGGCTATATCTGGCTGATCTGAATGCCCATTTGTCATATTTAAAGTAGTTTCATGTCATTGTCACGCTTTGTGGCCAGGAGAGGTGCTACCTCCTCCAAAATATAGTGACATTTTATTTTTAGTCCTTGGAGCTCTAAATGCCATCAGCACTATGACTTTGGTACAAGTCACTCTTCCTTCTTCTAACAACTTAGGTATACAAGTGTGTACTGAAGATAAAGGATTAATTAAAACATTTGTTCTGCTGCCCACCTGTACTTTAGAGTTCTTTAAAGATAGTAATAATTGGGCACCTGGGTGGCTCAGTTGGTTAAGCATCTGCCTTCGGTTCAGGTCATGATGCCAGGGTCCTGGGATCAAGTCACATGTTGGGGGGGGTCCCTACTCAGTGGAGAACCTGTTTCTCCCTCTCCCTCTGCTGCTCCCCCTGCTTTTACTCTCTTTCTCTGTCAAATAACTAAATACAACCTTTAAAAAAAGATGGTAATAGCTACTCATGCCTAACTATATTTCAAGCATCCATCCCAATGTCTTTCACTTATTCTGTTAAACATATATTTCTGAAGCCTATATAAGTCAAGCACTATTTAGCATGCTTTATATGGAACATAAGACAAGGAACAAAAAAACCAAAACCGGGGCAAAAAACCCAAAACTGGGGCACCTGGGTGGCTCAGTGGGTTAAAGCCTCTGCCTTCGGCTCAGGTCATGATCCCAGGGTCCTGGGATTGAGCCCCACATTGGGCTCTCTGCATCCTGGGATCGAGCCCTACATCGGGCTCTCTGCTTTTCGGGGAGCCTGCTTCCCCCTCTCTCTCTGTCTCTGTCTGCCTCTCTGCCTACTTGTGATCTCTGTCTGTCAAATAAATAATAAAAAAAAAAATCTTAAAAAAAAAACAAAACCCCAAACCCTTACCTTTAGTGTCATACATACTAGTGGGGATGGATAGGAAATAAGAAAATAAATGAAATATATGGTATGTAAGAAGTTGACAAATATTAAGAATAATAAAGCAGGGAAGAAATTTGGTGATGTTTGTTAAGGGGAAGCTTGCAAATTAATGTAGGGTGGCCTGAGCAGGCCTTCCAGAGAAGGCAGCATTTGTGTGTTTTTCAGGAATGTAGAGTTGAGTTTGTCTCTAACCATTTTCAACTTCCTGGGCACAAAGAAGAGAATGCTCAAATATAGAAAGCAACAGTGGAGAAGAACTGAGGCGAGGGCAAACCCAGAATACTCTAGAACAGTAAGGAGGACAGAGTGGCTGTAGTAAAGGAGGTAAGGAGGACAGTGGAAAGAAATAGCATCAGACAGACCGTGAGCATCCAGAAAGTAGAGCACCTTGTAGGTGATGTAAGGATATTGTCTTTTATTCCAGTATGTATAGGACACTGGAGAATTCTTTTCTTTTTTAAGATTTTATTTATTTATTTGAGAGAGAAGTGAGAGAAAGAGAGAGAGAGAACACAAGCTGGGGGAGAGGCAGAGGGAGAGAGAGGAGCCGGCTCCCTGCTAAGCAGGGAGCCTGATGTGGGGCTTGATTCTGGGACCCAGAGATTGTGACCAGAACCGAAGGCAGATGCTTAACTGACTGAGTTACCCAGGTGTCCTGGACGGTGGAAAATTCTGAGCATAGGAGTGATATGACTTGACTTAGGGGATCACTCAGACTTCTTTGTTGAGAATAGAGTATAGGGGTCAGGTAGGATATACTTTACGATGTGTTCATGGGAAGTTGGTCAAACCAGGAGATCTTCACTGAAGATTGGTGAAATGAGTGTGAGAGCCTTTGTTATTGGCTTCTGAGTTCCAGAAAGCTCTTAAATTTAGACTTGAACATTGAGTTGCCTGCTTCTTTCAAATCATCAGAGCCTTGACCCTATCCCGAGAGCTGATTGTGGTGCAAGTTTTACCTCATATGTGTAAGGCATTTTTACTTTAATTTTTTTTTCCATTTGAGTGAGGGTAAGGCACCTTAGGTCAGCAAATCAAAATTTACCAATTGTAAAATATCTCTTCTTCTAAAAACAGATGGTTGTGGGGGTACCTGGGTGGCACTGTCAGTTAAGTGTCTGACTATGAGTCAGGTCATGTTCTCAGGATCCTGGAATCAGTCTCCATTTCTGTCTCCCTGTTCAGCTGGAGTCTGCTTATCTCCTCCATCTCCTTCTGCGTTTCCTCCTGCTTATGCTCTATCTCTCTTTCAAATAAATAAATCAAATATTTAAAACAAAAACAAAAAAACAGATGGTTGTGTTATTTTAAAAAAAGAATGGTTTTTAGGAAAATATCAAATTGTGAATAAGAAAATGTCTGGAGATAACATAATGCCAGGGTTGGGTTTTATTTAAAATTGTGAAACTGTCAGAAGGGTGCTTGGTACTCCTATACCCTCTTTTTTCATACTCCTTCCTCCTCTAATTAGCCCCGTGGCTGCTAAGGGCTCACACATCAGGATATTTCCATCTTCATCACTCATATATAAATGCACATATTACAACCCATTCTTCTCTACACCTCTGTTCTGCTAGATGCCTGAGTTGAGATGATTTTCTCATGAGATATGGCTAAGGGGAGATAACTATGTTACCTCTCTCAAATAATGTCATTCCTTAATCTAGTTAAAATGACTAGTATAAATTTGAGGAGGTTAAGCACAGTTTGATTTAGAAAACTCACTGGTACATTTCAAACCACCCAGAATTGAAATGCTCACTCAGATCAAAATGAATGACCATTAGTATCTGGGAATATTGTGCAACCTGGGAATATTGTGCAATAGTATCTCTGGGAATATTGTTTAAAAACAATATTGTTTTTAAACATAGGATTGTTTAAAAACAATATTGTTTTTAAACATAGGATTTATTATTATTCAAGTATGGTGAGGCCAATACATCAGAGAAAAATTGCTCTTAAAAAGATAGTCTGTTAAATTGGAAGATCCCAAGAGGACAGAGCACATACCATGCCATGGAGGGCTGTGTGAGGAAGCACCAAGGTCAGATAGCGGGCAGAGGGAGTAGGGGAAACCATGGGTTATAATCTTAATTGTGGTTTCTGTAGTGAGAAACAGGTGAGGCAGAGTAAGTAGGTTTAGGATTGGCTAGTTTGGATAATTTCAGCAGGATTTAGGGTATAGAGTAGCTAGCCCTCAGGTGATTGGGACAGGTGGATAGTGGCCTGGAGTGGGAAAGCCTTGTGAGAGCCCCATGAAGGAGGTTGCAGGTTGGACTTTCAGTTAGTTGGTTTGCATATGTAAAGATGTTTTCTCAGGCAAGTGGTATACTATCTCTAAGAATTGGCTAGCCAAGGGAGGGGCAGTCTCTCAGGGGTCAGCAAGGGCCCAGAAGTCAAAGAATGGGAGATATATGGTTCTTACAGATATTGAGACTTATGTCCTGTCTCTAGAAGAGTTCATGTTTCTGGGTAGTGACAAATATCCCAACAGAAGAAGCACAAAATGGATCTTCCCTGAGTGTGGTGAACTACAATAAGCAATGCAGTTGTACTAGTGAGATTTTAAATTTCTCTCTATAGATGAGAGGTTTTAAGAGATTTCAGTTTATAACTATAATACCATGGAATACCAGGCTACAAACCCCTTTACTTGGGATAAAAGCCTTGAAAAGATCTTTGACCTGGGTGTGATGCTAGACAAGTTGTATTGTCCACAATAAAGATCCGAGTAATGTCCAAATCATGTATTTGCCCCCCAAAGTTATGTGTCTTCTAAAATTCTCTTCATATAGAAAAAAAACCATTTCAGATCATTCTTTATACCAAAGTGCCCTTTTAAAATGTGCCAGAAGACCATACTGCAATTGCTTTTTAAGTCCTCTTTTTTCTCTTTGCTACAATGTGTGTTGTTGCTTTATTTCTCTGAACAACACCCAGGCAGCTTCAAGAGAAAATCCATTGATGCCCCTAAATTTGCATTTTATAGCAGTTTTCTCAGTTTTTGAACATGGTATGGGAAAACACATTATGACAACTCCCCTGCACCCTTCAAAAACACACTGTGATGGAAGGTAAGAGAGATCTGTGGAGAATTTGGATTCACTTTAAAAAATCACCTGCAGGACCTGCCAGATTGCTACTATCTACCCCAAACATGGTGCTCATTAAGAAACCCCAATGGCTCATGATTTATTAATTGGAGACCGAATATCCTGGAAGACTCATAAATCACTATTTGAATAGGCTTTTAAATATCCTTTCCTATATCCCATCAGTGGATTATGCTTCAGACACATATGCATAACTTAATCTATATAAAAATTTGTCTGTTCTACTTTCTATCTCATTACTTAGATTGTTATATAAAAAGGTTATGTAGGTAGATTCTATTTAAACAATGGAATTTTTATTAACAAGATATTATCAGTCATATTAAATACTCAAAGTGATTTTCAAGTAGATGTTATTCAAAATATAGGCTTTACTATTTGAGTGATTTGCTGAAATGCTTTCTGGATGTAAGGATTAGAATATTCACATGATTTCATTTCTTTTGATGGCTGCATAGTATTCCATCGTATATATATACCACATCTTCTTTATCCATTCATCTGTTGATGGACATCTAGAAATGAAATCTTACCATTTGCGATGACATGGATGGAACTAGAGCGTATTATGCTTAGCGAAATAAGTCAACTGGAGAAAGACAACTACCACATGATCTCCCTGATATGAGGAAGTGGAGATGCAATGGGGGTGGGAGTTAAGGTGGTAGGAAAAGTAAAAATGAAAGAAGATGGGATCGGGAGGGAGACAAACCAAAAGAGACTCTTAATGTCATAAAACAAACTGAGGGGGGTGGAGGGAAGAGGGGTTGGGAGAGGGTGGTGGGGTTACATTATATGTTTAAATAAAGCTTAAATAAAGTTAAAAAAAAAAGAATATTCACATGAATTAAGCTGCAGATATTTTTATTCCAAAACAGGTTTTCTTTTCATTTGAAGGGGAAAAAAACCCCCAAGTTTCTGAATTTTTGGTTTTCTTCTCTACCTCCCCAGATGTAGAGGACATTTAATAGTTTTTGCAATACCTGAATGCAAAAAAATGTCAGGATTCTGTGTCAGCATGAGGTATGAAAAATAAACAGACCAACCCCTGGTTTCCAAACAATTAAGAAGATTGAAACTAAAAAGGATTCTCAATGCAAGCAATAAGCTGAATATAAGTAGAACAAACAACAAAAAAATAAAAACAGATGGGCAGATAATGTGATATAAACAACAAACAACAGGACATTTTTACAAATTTTCTAAGTTAAAAAAGCTAACCATGGACTTAAGTTGGTGGAACAATAAAAAAACAAAAACAACAACAACAAACAAACAAACAAAAACAAACAAGAAAAAAACCCTGGAAGTATGGTAAGGGTGTGAAAGCACCTAGGAGTCACTCATTCGTTTATTCAACTTTGAACCTTCATTTGAAAAAATATTACTGATGTCTTACCTCTATTGTGTTAGGCATTAAAGAAACAATGGCAAACAAGCCAATATTTACTTCATCATGGAACTTAAACACTCGTTTGGGAAAACAAACCCCAAATGAATTGTAAAACAGGAGGGCAAGAGTGAACATTAACTATGAACTTCTTTGGGGGAATGTAACTGAAGGATCAAGGAATAAAGGCATGTTTTCTAAGGCAATAGTGTTCTTCAGCAAAGAAGTAAGGAATGCATGGGCATTAGAAAGGAGAGTAGGCAGATACATCTGTGATCACAGTAGTAATGGATGTAATGGAGTAGTTGAGGAAAAGTCTTCAGATAGAGGAAATCATAGGCACATGAACTATGAGGTAGGAAAGAGGATAGCACATCTTTTTTTTTTTTAATATTTTATTTATTCATTTGACAGGGAGAGAGATCACAAGTAGGCAGAGAGGCAGGCAGAGACAGAGAGAGGGGGAAGCAGGCTCCCTGCTGAGCAGAGAGCCCAATGTGGGGCTCGATCCCAGGACCTTGGGATCATGACCCAAGCCGAAGGCAGAGGCCTTAAACCACTGAGCCACCCAGGTGCCCCGAGGATAGCACATCTTAAGAACTGAATGCCAGTCAACACTTCTAGACAAGAGAGTGAAACTATCATGAGCAAAATTCTAGACCAGGCAGAACCTTAAAGATCTCAGTCAGAAATCTCAATTTTATGGTAAAAGAAATGAGAAGTCTTTGATGGGTTTTAAGGAGAAAATTTTAAATATTGAGTAATATATTGAAAAACCAACAAAAGAATATGTTAGCTATAGTGGAGGCTAGGTTGTAAGACAGTGATAAATAAGCATACATAGGTATCAGCCTATTTCATTAAATCATATAAGAGATGATGGTTTCTTGAACTAGGCTTTTGGAGATGGTTCCAGAACTATAGAAATAGAGGAAATGAAAACCATAGTATTTGGAAATTGATAACACATAAGTAACAGAAAATGGGAAGAAGCGGGAAAGATTCTTTGTTTTCAGATTGAGCAAACACATGGTTTTATGTTATTGAGGCAGGAAATGCTGGAGGAAGAATAATTGATAGAAAAATTCATGAGTTCAGTTTTGAACATGTTGAATGAAGTACTTTTATGACAGCTCTGTGTTGTGACTTGCAAGCTGTTAGGTATGTATCAGATAAAAAGTACAATTGAAGAGAGGTCTGAGCTTCTGTCAGTCAGCATCGACATGTCACAGCAAAATTTCAGGGAATTAGAACAAGTTTTATTCTTTGTTTTTGCTACCTGTCCATTGCAGGCCAAGAAGGGAGCTTTTTCAGATTATTCAGTTAGACACCCGAGATGACTGAAGCCTTATTTTGTGATGATGCTACCATATCTTTTGGGGGCTTCCATGTTCATCATGGCAGGGCAAGGGAGTATGTAGAAGGCATATCAGCTCAAAAAGAGTCTCTCTCGAAGTGACACTCGTCACTTCCATTTATACACCATCAGCCAAGGTAAGTTATTTTACCTCTCCTGAATTCTAGAGGGAAGTAAGTGTAGTTTCAAATTATTATCTAGGAAAAGAAAGAGATCCAGAAATACTGTAAGTAATGACTACCGCCCGATTGAGCATATCATTTTAGGTGATTTTAATATATGGCCCAGCTAGTAGATATTTGTCATTTATTGTGGTTCAATATTCTCTCTATATTTTGGTAATTTTTTACGTTATTAACCGTTCTTTCCAAGACAGAGGATGGAATAATTATATTCCAGAATTTCTTATAGTTTTAGATAAAGACATTGACTTCAGTTTCTCCAATTATTTGGACACACTTGACATTTACATTAGAAATCTAACATTGTGAAAAAGTGACCATGAAAAGAGGAGTATACACTCTGGCACATGTAATGGCAGGGGCTTTGTTTTTTTCTGATGCTTGGGGGAAGGAAGGGAGTGGAATATCAGGCATCTAATCCTAAGGGCAATCAGTTCCAAGTAGCATGGCCATGATATCTTCTTCAGAGCCACCTCTGTGGTATGGTATCATTGTTCCTGTGTCTTTAGAATCTTGTCCTCTGTCCCTTCTCTAATTTATCTGAGCTCCATAATATCCCTTTAAACATTAGCTTTCTCCTTATGTCAGAATATTTCTAATGTTTGCAATTAATAATCCTGACCAATATAGTATTTGGTGCCAGGAAAGGCAACAAGCCATCAAAGACATAAAAATCTATAAATGGGTTGTTTATGCTGGCTGGGTTTGAAAGCACTGAAGACCTAGTACAGAACTGGGAACTCTGGTAGTTAATGGCACAGCATGCAAAAGAGTTACTTAAATTATCTTCTAGAATGAAATAGCTATTGAAGACAAGATCTTGAAAAAACAGGTAGCTCTTGGTATAAAATGAGTAGGAAAGACGGAATCATAAGGAAGAGAAGGAAGGCTGCTGCTTCTAGATATGTTGGAGAGCTAAGCAACAGAAACTCATAAGATCCAAGTTTTAAGTTCTCTTAAGAGTCTGTGTTTGTGTCAAAAGTATTTGTTGCAACCGCAGGACTGACATAGCCAAGAATAAATCATCCTATCTGTTGCTCTGGGTTGCTGAATTTCAGATTAGGTTGAATTCATGTCTTTGTCAGATTTCTTAGTAACAGCATGTTGAATGGAAAAGAGTAGAACACCAGTTAAAAAGGAGGCCTTTGGGAGAGCCACTAAATACCCTAATCCCCTGGAGTGTCTTCACAACAAAACAGAATCTCTGGCCTTGCCTCAAGATCCCTTAGATAAGGGTGCCTGGGTGGCTCAGTGGGTTAAAGCCTCTGCCTTTGGCTCAGGTCATGATCCCAGAGTCCTGGGATTGAGCCCGCTCTCTGCTCAGCAGGGAGCCTGCTTCCCCCTCTCTTTTTGCCTGACTCTCTGTCTACTTGTGATCTCTGTCTGTCAAACAAATAAATAAAATCTTAAAAAAAAAAAAAAAAGGAAAAGATCCCTTAGATAAGTACCTTGCAAGGGGAGCCAAGTTTTTTCATGTCCCTTCCTGTTGCTCTTTAATGCCTAAGGTCAACAGCTAGAATCAGTCAGAAATTGTAATTGCTTTCCAGTTCCTTGACTAAAATTTACACATAAGGTTGGCCTATGCTAAATTAGGTAAAGATGCCATAAAATGCCTTGAGTTAATAAAGTAGAAGGTAAATCCAAAAAACTGTGAAAATTTTTGTAGTGAATATATCATAGATGATTCTAACTCCTAAAGATTTCCTGATGGAACCACAAAACTGCAATGTAGCTATTAATTGAAATAATTGGGAAGGAGAGACTCAATGTTATTTAAAAGCATAATGATAATTTTTCTTGGCAGACCTTTGAAGACCTTTGTGGTGTGATCCTACTGTGTTTTGTGGTCCTACTGTGTTTGGAATGAGTTCCCTGATTCCAGGGGGGTTTATATGATCTTTGGATAAGGGGATTAAATAAATTAATATATGTAAAAGTACCTTGCACATAGTAAGCAGTCAATAGATCCTGGCTATTGCTACTCTTCTCCTAAGAGACTTGCACGATTTAGGAGGCCAACTGTATACTAAAGGAGGAGAAATTCCTAGACATTTCATTAAGTATTGGATACTAATTCCAGGTTGACACTGCTGGCTAAAACTAAACCATTTCTTCAATTCAGTAGCAATGCTAAGGTTATTGAGTGTCAGGTGATTAATAGTTGTCCTAGTCAACCCTGCTCAGGCTGTTGTAAGAAAGTACCAAAGACTGGGTAGCTTAAACAAGAAGAGATTTCTTTTGGAACATCTGGGTAGCTCAGTCAGTTAAGTGTCTGCCATCAGCTTCCACCATGATCTCAGCGTCCCTGAGATGGAACCCCATATCAGGCTCGTGGCTTAGCAGGAAGCTTGCTTCTTCCTCTCCCTCTGGACCTTCTGCTGCTTGTGTGTGTTCTCTCTCTCTCTCTCCCTCTCAAATCAATAAATAAAATATTAAAAAATATAAGAAGAGATTTACTTCTCATGGTCCTGAAGACCATGATATCTAAGATCAAGGTGCCGGCAGATTCAAGCCACTTTCATGACCTCATCTAGACCTAATTATTTCCCAAATGTCCGACCTCCAAATACCATTACATTGGAATGGAGGATACATTCAGTCCATAACAATGGAGATTCACTGTGAGTGTACTCAAAGTAGGCCCAGTGGGCTTATATACACATCCTGTTGCTATTTCTTTAGTTCCTACTGATACTTGAAATGATTATAATCAGTAACTGGAATGATTCACAGACTAGAGTCATAACCCATAAACCAAACTCTATTATGGTTGGCTAAGTAGATGTTCCTGGGCCTTTTCTTTGCCTTTAAAGTAAAAAATGAAAAAATAAAAATAAAAATGAAAGTAGTTCTCCTATAGAACTTAGAATAATAAGGATTCATAATCCCAATGGATAGTGGTTATGCCTTTCCCTTCTTCATTCAGTTAGCTTGTATCACCTGCACAGTAAGAAATAGGCCTTGGAAAATAACACTAGACTTTCCATCATTTAAATACATGTTACCTCTAGTCTCAGCTACTGTTCTAGATTTAGTTTTATTTCGAGAAGAAATCTAAACAGCTCTGGAATAGCACCTGGAATGCAGCTATTGACATGGTCAAAGCATTTTTCTATTCTAACAACCAGACAGAAACAAGAGTGATTTGCTTTCACCTGGTAAAAACAACAGTAGACTTTTACTCACTTATCTCAAAATTATAATATATGATTCTCTGCCATAATTTATTCTAGAGGGACCTTGATCTCACAATCTCATCATCCAGTTTTGGTATATTAATAATACCATGAGGAAAGAAATTAGAGAACAAGGATGCTAGACTTTTTTGGTAAGACATGTAGGCATGCTGAAGTTTGGACAATAAAGTCCCATGAAAATACAATGGTCTGCCACCTTTGGAGTTTCTGAATATTCTCTGGTAAATAGTACATGGTAAGATGCACTATTCAAAGTGAAAGGCTAGTCACTGTGCTTTGCTCCATAAATCTCTAACAAAGAGCTACAATGGGTTTCTTTATATATTGGAGGGAATTATCACCACTTTTAAGTTGGCTACTCTGATTATTTGCCAGGTGACTCAAAAGGATATCATTATTTAAGGGAGCCTCAGAAAAAAAAAAAAAAAAAGATTTTTCAGCTGGACCAGAACCCATGAAACAGCCTTCCAATGGGCCTTATGACAGCTAATCCAATTGTGCCCAAAGTATTTGTGGCAAGAGACACAGTAAAGGAAAATGATAGTACAGGTTTCTAAGGTTTTAGAAGAAAGCTGTGACCACTTTGCAGGTAACTGTTCTCCTTTTGATTGAAAGTTTCTGTTTTCCTAGTAGAAGCAAGATCATAATAGGCATTGAACACCTGAAAATAGAACAACAAATAACTTGATCTTACATTTATTAACTTGATGTTACTATTAGTTCAAGTTATATAACTGGTTATATCCAGCAATAACCTATCAACTAGGAATTGTGTATATAGGTTTGAGCTCAAGCAGATCCTGAAGCACAAATAAGTTGCATGGGCAAATATTTTCATCAAAGATAAGCAAATCTGGACAGTAGTTAAAGTGGTAATAAGACTTTTTAATCACTAATATACTATTGCAATAGAGAAAAAGATGGTACAGGGTAAATCAAGCCCAACTTCAATTTTTATAAAGGTGACTGGGCATTTAAAGGGAGAAGGACAGGCTCTCTGCTCTTCCCTGTTTGATGGATAGCCACATCTTCTGGTGCAGTGCCAACTGTGTCCCTGAGATACAGTGGTGAAGGTTGGAGTAAACAGATTTGCCCATATTGGGTGCTTGGTCACCAGGGCTGCTTTTAACTCAAGCAAAGTAGATATTGTTGCCATCAATGACCCCTTAATTGACCTCGACTGTATAATCTACATCTTCCAGTATGATTCTATGTATGGCAAATTCCATGGTACAGTCAAGGCTGAGAATAGGAAACTTGTCATCAATGAAAATCCCATCTCCATATTCCAGGAGAGAGATCCCACCAACATCAAATGGAATGATGCTGATGCTGATGCTGAATGTATTGTGGAGTCCACTGGGGTCTTCATAATCAAGGATAAGGGTGGATCCAAGAGGGTCATCATCTCTGCCCCTTCTACTGATAACCCCATGTTTGTGATAGGTATGAGCATTGAGAACTATGACAACTCCCTCAAGACTGTCAGCAATGCCTCCTGCACCACCAACTGCTTGGCCCTTCTGGCCAAGGACATCCATGACAACTTTGGTATCATGGAGGGAATCATGACCATAGTCCATGCCATCACTGCTCCCAGAAAACTGTGGATAGCCCCTCTGGAAAGCCATGGCATGGCTGCCCAGAGCATAATCCCTGCTTCTGGTGCCACCAAGACAATAGGCAAGGTCATCTCTGAGCTGAATGGGAAGCTCACTGGCATGGACTTCTGTGTCCTCATGCCAATTGTTTGGTTGTGAATAGGACTGTCACCTAGGGAAAGCTGTCAAATATGATAACATCAAGAAGGTGGTAAAGCAGGCATCAGAGGGCCTCCTCAAGGGCATCCTGGGCTACACTGAGGACCAGGTTGTCTCCTACAACTCTTTAACAATGACACTCAGTCTTCCACTTTCAATCCTGGGTCTGGCATTTCTCTCAAAGACCACTTTGTCAAGCTCATTTCCTGGTATGACAGTGAATTTGGCTACAGCAACTCGGTGATGGATCTTATGGCCTCCAAGGAGTAAGAGCCCCCTGGACCACCAGCCCCAGTGAGAGCAAGAGGAAGAAAGAGGCCCTCAACTTCTGCAAAGTCCTTACCACAACTCATCCCCCCAGCGGAGATTCCAACTTTATCATGTACCATCAATAAAGTATACTGTACCCAGCAAGAGAAGGAAGGAAGGAAGGAAGGAAGGAAGGAAGGAAGGAAGGAAGGAAGGAAGGAAGGGGAAGAAGAAAGGGGGCTTGTAAAGAACAAGAGGAATGAAAAATTACAAAGACTTGTCCAATGTAAATATAGGCCAGCTGTGTCTGTTAGCTGTCAATAATTGAAGTAGGATTCCTTCCTACCACAGAGACTGGGAGAGAGGACACTATCCCTTCTGATGATACTATTTCAAAGGAATGATTTTTAGGTATTTGAGAAGACAATCTGGAGTTGTAGGAGATACATAGAAGAAGAATTCATGATGGTAAGGCTTTATTAGTAAATGCTCTAAGAAAAGAAGGTCAGAGGCTTACCTGATGAGGTAATGGCTAGAAAGAAAATGGTAAAAATTCTTTTGGCAACCTGGAGGTTTCTTTCAGGCAGCCATTTTAAGGGGGTTAGGGTCATCCTAGGGATGCAGCCTTGAGCTGTTAGAAATTATGTTATGGCTTGTTCAAGTCTTTTAATGTGGGATATGTATCTGGGTATATGTAATGGGTGGACAAAATAATTTGTGCTGAGAGTCTGAAGTCTTTGGCACTGAAGTTGAGGCCTCATCAAGAAGAGGGCTGAGAGCACCCAACTGGAGTTTGGTCAAGGAGAAAACTTTTGTCACCTCATACTCCCTGTGTCCTAATGTTTTTCTATGCCATTCCTCTGTCAACTCACATGTGTGACTCTTGAGGAGGCCCTATAACAAATGGAACAAGAAGGAAGTAATTTGAGTCTAACCTAAGTTTACTCAGCCTGATATGCTAGCAGTAATCAGAACTGGAGTGCTGTTACATTAAACCCATGCAGGGTAGCCATAAATGTCATTAGAAAAGGAAAATCCTCTCAAAATATAGAAGTTCAAGGGACATATTCCAGTTTTTGCTTAGTCTAGAGAGATATGGCTGAAGGCTAGGTTTATCCTGATTCATGAGCAATAGTTTGATCAAGTGGTCTGCATTCTTTTCAGGAAAAGAGTTGGGATTAGATTTAGGGACTCATTACTCAAAATGGGCTGAGAGAATGACAATATTTATATTCTAAGTGAATACTCTGTCAAAGAGTCTCACTGTGGAATACACGCTCAATAATCAGTTGAACAAAATGACCTGATAAATGGGTGAAAGTCTGATTCCTTCCTAGCCACCCCAGTACTTGCCCAGTACACCCAGTAATAAAGTGATCATGGTGACAACGGCAGCAGATTTATGTCGATATCCCACAAGACTGCGATGGACACTACAATGGCTGATTATCCAATTTACCCACAGCACGAAACAACCCTAAGCCTTCAGGATAGTTCTATACTCCAGGAAAAGTATCTTATTCTTAAGCAGTAAATTAATTATATGGGGGCTACTGCCATTATGGACTAGAAATAGTTTGTCCTTGGTAAGATAAATGCCTAATTTGGATTTATATTTGCCTCCATGTACATCCTACTTCCTACAGCAAAACCATTCACAGGCTTTATGGAATATCATATTCACTATTAAGACATTTCACATAACATTTTTGCCTTTTTGAGAACTCCTTTCAGTAAAAGAAATAAATCAGCTGCCAACTGTCATGAAATTCATGGGTCCTACAATGGATACTATGATTGATGAGATGTTTTCTTTCTTCTTGAGAAGGTGGTGATATATTTGTTTATAGGTAGTTACAATAGGATAGGTGGAAGCATGTTACTATTTGAAAGATTATGTTGGGAAGAAGGATATATATTAATGTCAGGTAGATAAGAGCAACTGCAATGGATATTTGCCATTTCTTATCACCTAATATTGTGGAATACTCACCCTATTTTCTATAATCTCCATACTATAAATCCTATGTTCCCCAGCTAGGAATCAGAAAACTCAACACTTGTTAACTCTTTACAGTCTGAATGAGGACAGACTTGTGACTTAAGTTCTTCTAATTGGACACAACTTTGAGAGACTTGGATGTCTACATGAGAAATGTGAGGAGCCTGTTGTGTAGTGGGGGAAGTGTAGCAGCAAGGACTTCCCATTCTTCAGAGTTAGCCATAGTATTTTCATTAACACATCTTTCTGATATAGGTGTTGTTTCTAAGATTAGCTTTACTGCCTGCCTAATCCTCCTTAAGATCCTCTTAATATGAATACATTTCTTTACTGCTTAAGCTAGTTTGTATACAGCTGTTTGCAACTAGGTACTCTGACCTATGCAGCAAAATTGTGGTCAATGAGGGGTCCCTGGGTAGCTCAGGTCATGATCCTAGAGGTCCTGGGATCAAGGCCCACATCGGGCTCCTTGCTCAGTGAGAGGCCTGTTTCTCCCTCTCCCATTCACCCTGCCTGTGTTCCATCTCTCTCGTCAAATAAATAAATAAAATATTTTTTAAAAATTGTGGTCAGTGAAACCATGTGAAATAAATATTTCTCATAGAGAGTGTAACAAAAAAGAAAGTCTGAGAACATACCCCAGAGGGACTTCAAGGTAGGGAAATGATATAGACAGTATGGATCATTGTATCCAAAAGTAAGTGTTTCAAGAGGAGAGTGGTCACCCTGTTGAATGCTCCTGAAAGAGCACTGGGTGAATAATTGTTGTGTTTTATTGTACTTCTTACCCGATGACTTCATGTCATCATTAAAAGAACCCTATCATTCTTCTTTAAGCTTTTTTATTTAAACATATAATGTAACCCCACCACCCTCTCCCAACCCCCCTTCCCCCCACCCCCCTCAGTTTGTTTTATGACATTAAGAGTCTCTTTTGGTATGTCTCCCTCCCGATCCCATCTTGTTTCATTTTTTCTTAATGTCAAAACAAACTGAGGGGGGTGGGGGGAGGGGGTGTTGGGAGAGGGTGGTGGGGTTACATTATATGTTTATTAAAAAATAAAAAATTTTAAAAAAATAACCCTATCAGAGGCATTGCCATGAATCGAGGAGAAAATGAGGATGGTAAGGAGAAAACAGTAGGCACTGTAGACAACTATTTAATTTTGATGAGAAGTGAGATGTTGACTGGAGAACGATGTGAGGCCCAGGGAGGATTTGTTTGTGTATGGAAAATTGGGAGCGTTTAAAGATAAGGAGGGGACATGTGGGTGAAGTTTCTTGTGGACATAGAATATGGTACAAAATTTAGGCAGCCTGATCACCTTTGATAGGAGGAGGCAAACATATCTTTCTTACTTTGAAGTTGGTAAAGAGAAGAAGATGGTTGATAGTTTTATGTTTAGTAGCAGCAATTTAAGAGAATTCCTACATTTTCTAATTTCTATGTAAGGTACAAGGTTGTCTGCTGAGAGTGAGATGAAATGAGGAGAACTCAGAGATCTGAGGAAAGAAGAGGTAGTTTGGAAGAGTTCTTGCAGAGGTGAGACTAAAACAATGAGAAAAACAGAAGAGATGCAATGTCATGGCTATGCTGAAATTGTTAACAAGGAATGTATAATGGCACAATTAGGTCTTCCTTTGTGATTTTCTCCAGAAAGGCTCAGCGGGTGGTTGTAGAATGCACAAGATGGTTCACTGCATTCATCCTGAGTCAGAGAACTTGAGAAATAAGATGTATGCCACTGTCTTTGCCATTGGGACTTACATATGCACATGCTATGATAAAACTCAGCACTGGTCATGGGGTCAAGAACAGGAAGTGACCAACCCTAATGGGGGACTGTTTCCCAGGGAAGGCCCCTTAATTGAGTACCTGGAAGACTTCAGGGTTGGGATGTATGTGAGGTGGAGGAGCACTCAGGACAAAGGCAAAGTTGTATAAAAATGTCTTGGTTTTGATAATATACTCTGTGTATTCTGAGTAATGTAGGAAAAAAGGTTCATAAATATTTCTTGCAAAATAATTATTAAACTAAGGGTTAAAAATTCAGCTTAAGTTGTTTAGTAATCTTGTCTTGTCATCTTGTTATTGATACTATAACCACATGGGAAGTCTAGGCCAGTTTATTCAAGACATTGCATTCTAGCTGGTATCAAACAATAACTAGCAAGTTGACATGATTCACAGTTAAGGTTTTACTGTGCTCATAGAGCTTCAGGCAGACAATAGCAATCATGGTCACAAACCAGACAAACAAATGAACAAACAAAAACTGTGTTTCTCTGAATATGTGGGGATTTTACTTTCTACTGTTAGGTTAGTGCTGAGCATATCAGTATCTCACTTTTTTTTTTAAAGAGTTTATTTATTTGACAGAGTGAGACCACAAGCAGGCAGAGAGGCAGGCAGAGAGAGGAGGGGAATCAGGCTCCCCACTGAGCAGAGAGCCCAATGCAGGGCTCGATCCCAGGACTCTGAGATCATGACCTGATCTGAAGGCAGAGGCTTTAACCACTGAGCCACCCAGGTGCCCCCAGTATCTCACTTTTATACGATGTTTCCCATTACCTATGGGAAGACACTATGATAAAGGGTGTCAGTTATGTTGTCTGGAAAGTGATCAATACTTTAAAGTGATAGGGGTAACAGAGAGAAAGTAAAATAATTTTCAATGGATATTAAGTTATATTTGCAAACACCTACAGAACTTGTGATACCATATCGGAGATATTTTTATCTGTGTAGTTTCTTTTTTTTTTTTAAGCTTTTTTTATTTAAGCATATAATGTAACCCCACCACCCTCTCCCAACCCCTCTCCCCCCCACCCCCCTCAGTTTGTTTTATGACATTAAGAGTCTCTTAGTCTCTTTTGGTTTGTCTCCCTCCCGATCCCATCTTGCTTCATTTTTTCTTTTCCTACCACCTTAACCCCCACCCCCGTTGCATCTCCACTTCCTCATATCTGTGTAGTTTCTAATGCATCCAATATTTTCACACCTACATTTTTTTCTTTCTTGAACAATGAGACTAGATCATATTTATTGTTAATATTTAGGGAATACTCATGTGTGTTTTATCAGAAAGTTTATGGCCTTTAAATGTAAATGATACAAAGTTTCTTTTACTTTTTTCTTTTTCAAAATTTTGTTCTATTTATTTAAACAAGAGAAAAAAATGAAAACAGTTCACTCATTGCTCCCCTGCCATATCCCACATCTGGCAGTCACTAATAGTCACTAAATGGTTTTCTATAACTATGAGCTTAGATATATATCTGTATCTATATCTATCTACACATATATATTTAGCTTGCACATATGAGATATTGCCTGATATTTGTCTTTCTCTGTCTAACATATTTCACTTAGCATAGTACCCTCAGGATATATCTGTGTTTTCACATGTGACTGAATAATATTCCTGTCTGTGTGTGTGTGTGTGTGTGTGTGTGTGTGTGTGTGAGAGAGAGAGAGAGAGAGAGAGAGAGAGAGATGGGCCCTAAGGTTGTTTCCACATCTTGGCAATTATAAATAATGCCCTTATAATTCATTGTAATAATGAATATGGGGGTCATATATATCTTTTTGAAATAGTGTTTTTGTTTTCTTCAGATAAATAGCCATAAGTAGAATTGCTGGATAATAGGGTAGTTTTATATTTTTTTTAGAAATTTACTCCTTACTCTTTTCAGTAGGGCTGCTTCAATTAACATTCTTATCAACAGTGCTCAAGGGTACCTTTTTTCCATGTCCTTGCCAAATATGTATTTCTAGTCTTTTTGATAATAGCCATTCTAACAGGTTTGAAGCAGCATCTCATTGTGTTCTTTTTAGGTTTTCATTTAATTCCAGTGAGTTGGGGCACCTGGGTGGCTTAGTTGTTAAGTATCTGCCTTTGGCTCAGTGTCCTGGGATGGAGCCCCACATCAGGCTCCCTGCTCAGTGGGAAGCCTCCTTCTCCCTCTCCCACCCCCTCTCCCACTCCCCTTCTTCCTCTCCCACTCCCACTCTCTCACTGTCTCTCTCTCTCTCAGTCAAATAAATAAATAAATCTTTTAAAAAATTACAGTTAGTTAACATACAGTGTAATATTAATTTCAGGTGTAGAATTTAGTGATTCAAAAGTTGCAGGGACGCCTGGGTGGCTTGGTTGGTTAAGCAGCTGCCTTCGGCTCAGGTCATGATCCCAGCGTCCTGGGATTGAGTCCCACATCGGGCTCCTTGCTCGGCAGGGAGCCTGCTTCTCCCTCTGCCTCTGCCTGCCACTCTGCCTGTGCTCGCGCGCTCTCTCTCTCTCTCTCTAACTAATAAATAAATAAATTTAAAAAAACTTTAAAAAAAGTTGCATAAACAACACTGGGTGCTCATCACAGCTAGTGCTGATCCTTAATCCCCATCACCTATTTAACCCATCCCCCCACCTCCCTTCTGGTAAACATCAGTTCCCTATAGTTAAGAGCTCATTTCTTGGTTTCTTTCTCTCTCTTCTTCCCCTTTGCTCTTTTGTTTTGTTTCTTAAACTCCACATATGAGTGAAATCATATAGTATTTGTCTTTCCCTGGCTGACTTACTTCTCTTAGCATAATATTCCCTAGCATAGTATTCCATATCCTTGCAACTGGCAAGATTTTGTGGATGTCTCAACACATGTATGTCTACTTTTGTGCCAGCACTTTCCTGTTTTGATCACTACAGCTTTGTAATATAACTTGATGTCTGGAATTGTGATGCCTCCAGCTTTGTTTTTCTTTTTCAAGATTGTTCTGGCTATTGGGGGTCTTTTGTATTTCCGTACAAATTTTAGGATTGTTTTGTTCTAGCTCTGTGGAAAATGCTGGTGGTATTTTGGTAGGGATTGCATTAAATGTGTAGATTGCTTTGGATACCATAGATATTTTAACAATAGTTGTTCTTCCAATCCATAAACATGGAATATCTTTCCATTTTTTTGCATCATTTTCAATATCTTTCATTAGCATTTTATAGTTTTCAGAGTACAGGTCTTTTACTTCTATGGTTACATTTATTCTTAGGTATTTTATTGTTTTTGGTGCAATTATAAATGGGATTGATTCCTTCATTTCTCTTTCTGTTGCTTCATTATTTGTGCATAGACATGGAACAGATTTCTGTACATTTATTTTGTATCCTGCAACTTTACTTAATTCATGTATCAATTCTAGCAGGGTTTTTTTGGTGGTCTTTCAAGTTCTCTATATAGAGTATCATGTCATTTGCAAATAGTGAAAGTTCAACTTCTTCCTTGCTGAGTTGAATGCCTTTTATTTCTTTGTGTTGTCGGATTGCTGTGGCTAGGAATTCCAGTATTGTGTTAAATAACAGTGGTGAGAGTGGTAATCCTGGGCTTGCTCCTAACCATAGAGGAAAAGCTCTCAGTTTTTCTGAATTGAGGATGATATTATCAGTTGGTTTTTCAGATATGGCCTTTATTATGTTGAGGTATGTTCCCTGTAAACCACTTTGTTGAAGGTTTTTATCATGAATGGATGGATGTTGTACTTTGTCAAATGCTTTTTCTGTATCTGTTGAGAAGATCATATGGTTCTTATCCTTTTGTTAATGTAGTATATATCACACTGATTGCTTTGTGAATTGAACCACCTCTGAAGCTCAGGAATAAATCCCATCTGATCATGAAGAATGATTCTTTTAATGTACTATTAGATTTGATTTGCTAGTATTTTATTGAGAATTTTTATGTCCATGTTCATTAGGGGTATGCCTTTAGTTCTCTTGTTTAGTGGAATCTTTATCTAGTTTTTGTATCAGGGTAATGCTGGCCTCATAGAATAAATTTGGAATTTTTCCTGCCCTTGCTATCTTTTGGAATAGTTTGAGAACAATGAGTATTAACTCTTTAAATGTTTGGTAGAATTCACCTGTGAAGTCATCTGGTCTTGGACTTTTGTTTGTTGGGAGAGTTTGATTACTGATTCAATTTCTATGTTGGTTATGAGTCTGTTCAAGTTTTGTATTTTTTCTTGTGTCAGTTTTGGTAATTTATATGTTTCTAGGACTTTATCCTTTCAGGTTGTCCAAGTTGACATATAATTTGTCATAATAATCTCTTATAATTGCTTGTATTTCCATGATATTGGTTGCCTTTCTCCTTTCGTGATTTTATTTATTTGAGTTTTTTCTCTTTTTGATAAGTTTGGTAAAGGTTTATCAATTTTATTAATCTTTTCCAAGAACCAGCTCCTGGTTTCATTGATCTGTTTTATTTTTTTTCTAGTTTCTATTTTATTTCTGCTCCAATCTTTATTATTTCCTTTCTTCTGGCTTTAGGTTTTGTTTGTTGTTCTTTTTCTGGCTCCTTTAGGTGTAAGGTTAGGTTTCTTATTTGAGATTTTTCTAGCTTCTTGAGGTAGGCCTGTAATGCTAAATAGTTCCCTCTTAGGACCACTTTTGCTGCAACTCAAAGGCTTTAGACTATTGTATTTTCATTTGTATTTGTTTCTATGTATTTTTTAAAATTTCTTCTTTGATTTCCTGGTTGACCTATTCATTGTTTAGTAGCACATTGTTTAACTTCCATGTATTTAGGGTCTCTTCTGGTGGTTGACTTTTTTTTTTTTTAAGATTTTATTTATTTATTTGACAGACGGAGATCAGAAGTAGGCAGAGAGGCAGGCAGAGAGAGAGAGAGAGGATAAAGCAGGCTCTCTGCTGAGCAGAGAGCCCGATGTGGGGCTCGATCCCAGGACCCTGAGATCATGACCTGAACAGAAGGCAGAGGCTTAACCCACTGAGCCACCCAGGTGCCCCACTTGTGGTTGACTTTTAGTTTCATAGTGTTGTGGTCAGAAAAGGTGCATGGTATAAGGTTATTCTTTTTGTATTTGTTGAGGCCTGGTTTGTGACCTTAGATGTGATATATTCTAGAGAATGTTTCATGTCCACTTTGAAGAGAATGTATATTCTGCTGTTTTAGGATGGAATGTTCTGAATATGTGTTAAGTCCATCTGGTCCATTGTGTCATTCAAAGCCATTGTTCCTTATTTTCTGTTTAGATTATCTGTCCTTTGATGTAAGTGGGGTGTTAAAGTCACCTACTTTTATTGTGTTATCGATTAGTTCCTTTATGTCTGTTATCAATTTTTTTTTTTTTAATATTTGGTTGTTCCTATGTTGGGTGTATAAATATTTACAATTGTTATATCTTCTTGTTGGATTGTTCCATTTATGATTATATAACATCCATCTTGGTCTGTTTTTACAGTCTTTGTTTAAAAGTTTCATTTGTCTGATACAGATATTGCTACTCTGGCTTTCTTTTCACATCCATTCGTATGATGAATGTTTATTCACCCCCTCGCTTTCAACCTGCAGGTGTCTTTAGGTCTAAAATGAGTCTCTTATAGGCAGCATATAGATGGGTCTTGTTTTGTTTTGTTTTTCTGACACCCTATGTCTTTCGATTGGAGTATTTCATCAATTTCAAAGCAATTACTGATAAATTTGTATTTATTGTCATTTCATTGTTTGTTTTGTCATTGTTTCTGGAGATTTTCTCTGATCCTTTCTTGTCTTTGTGACTTTTGGTCTCTCCTTTACACTCAAAACATCCTCTTATATTTCTCACACGGTTGGCTTAGTGGTCACGAACTCCTTTATTCTTTATTTGTCTGGGAAAACTCCTTATCTCTCCTTCTATTCTGAATGAGAGCCTTGCTGGATAGAGTATTTTTGGTTGCAGATTTTTTCCATTCATCACTTTGAATATTTCATGCCACTCTCTTCTGGATTGCTACATTTCTGTTGAACAATCTCCAGCTAGCCTTATAGGTTTCCCTTGTCAGTTAAGGACTTCCTTTGTCTTGCTGGATTTAAGATTGTTTCCCCCTTTATCACAATATTTTTCAGATTTAATTATAATATGTCTTGGTGTTGGCCTGGATTTTTTTATTTTGGTAGGAGATCTCTGTGTCTCCTGGATATGGGTATCTGCTTCCTCCCACAGATTACTGCTATTATTTCCTCAAATAAATATTCTGCCCCCTTTTCTATCTCTTCTTTGAGAATTACATATTAAGAATTTTATTACAATTGATGGGGTCACAGAGTTCCCTAAGTCTCTTCTCCTGTTGCATAATTCTTCCTTCTCTCTTTTGTTTGCCTCACTATTTTCCATTATTTTGTGTTCTAGGTCACTAATTTATTCCTTTGCTTCTTCTAGTCTGCTGTTCATTGCATCAAGTCTGTTTCCAATCTTATTTAATGCAGTCTTCATCTATGATTCTTTTTTAATTCTTTTATGCCTGTGGTAATAGTCTCACTGATGTCCTCTATTCTTTTCTGAAGTCCAGTGAACTTTCCTATGATTGTTGCTTTAAATTCTCTGTCAAACATATTACTTGTATCAGTTTTGCTTAGATCCCTGGCCATGGCCTTATCTTGTTCTTTCATTAGGGATAAATTCCTCCATCTTGGCATTTTAAATTTCTTCCCTCTCCTCTGTCTTGGAAAAGTCAGTTCTGTCTTCTGCTCTTGGAAGTAATGGCCTTATGAAGAAGATGTCAAATGCCCAGGGCGTGGTGCTTCAGGGAGTGTCTCTGGTGTGTGCTGTATACCTTCTGCTGTTGTATTTTGACTGCTCTATGCTTCAGGCCATTCATGTGCAGAAGCTCTCCTTGTCTACTGTGGACAGTGTTTGGTCCCTGGCCTGAATGGGGTGAGTTTTAACTAGCTGTGTTCTGGTATGCTTGTGCAATGAGACCTGACACCAATTCCATCAGAACTGAGGCCCTGCAGAACTCTCTGGTTGGGAGACATTGTATGGGCAGGGGTTATGTTGGTGTTCTGGGGGAGGGGCCCTCCATGCTGTGACTGAGGAGGCAAGCTTGACTGAGAAGGACAATTGCTTCCTACTAGTGGCCCTGTGTTTATTGTGATGGGTGGGGAGGGAAATGACAATAGCCAACTCCTTTGTTCCTGGAAAGACAACTCTGAGAAAGTTGCCTCTCAGGGACACACTCCAAGAAGAGTGAACAATGTCTCCCCCACTGTGTGTCCCCAGACAGATTATCATTTCCACACTGTCCATCCCCAGGTTGTTTGTTTGCCCTTTCTCCAGGAGCAATGTGGTACTCTGAGCTCTATCCCAGTCAAGCCTGCAAACTTCAAAACCCAGGCTTTAAGACCTACTGGCTAAGAATGATTATGGTTTTGATATGAATTTTCCTGATGACTAATGACATCATATTTTCAAGCAACTGTTTTCTTTGGGAAAATGTCTATTTTTCCATACATTTTAAAATTGGGGTTTTTTTTTTGTGGCTTTTTGTTACTGAGTTATATTAGTTTTTATATATTTTAGTTTTTGTCCCTTTATCAGATATATGATTTGCAAATATTTTCTTCTATTCAGTAGGTTTCCTTTTCATTTAATTGATAGTTTTGGCTGTGTGAAACTTTTCTTGTTTGATGTAGTCCCACTTTTTTATTTTTGCTTTCGTTGCTTTTGCTCTAGGTGTCACATTAAAAAAATCATTGTCAAGACATATGTCATGATGCTTACTGCATATTTTTTCTTCTAGGAGTTTTATGGTTCAGGTCTTATGTTCAAGTCTTCAATTCATTTAGAGTTAATTTTTGTGTATGATACAGAATAGAAATCCAGTTTCTTTCTTTTGCATGTGGTTTTCTGGTTTTCCCAACACCATTGTTGAAAAGACTCCCCTTTCCTCATTGTTCTTTTCCATTGATATTTGTGTCTCTTCTTATGCCAATACAATGCTGTTTTAATTGCCCAAGGTTTGTGATATAGTTTGAAATCAGGGATCATGATACCTCCAGCTTTGTTCTTCTTTCTCAAGATTGCTTTGGCTAGTCTGTCTTTTATGATTCCATACAAGTTTTAGTATTATTTGTTCTAGTTCTGTGAAAAATGCCATTGGAATTTTTATAGAGATTTCAGTGAGTCTGTAGATTGCTTAGTGAAATATGGACATTTTAATAATATTAATTCTGACCCATGAAAGTGGGATATCTTTTCATTTATTTGTGTCTTCTTCCATTTCCTTTATCAAAGTCTTGAAGTTTTCAATATACAGGTCTTTTACTTCCTTGGTTTAATTTATTCAGGTATTTTATCCTTTATAATGTAATTGTAAATAAGATTATTCTTTTAGTTTCTTTCTGATAATTCATTATTACTATATAAAAGTACAAGATGTTTTTATGTATTGATTTTGTTACTTGCAACTTAATTTAATTTCTTCATGTTAATAGTTTTTGATGTGGTCTTTAGGACTTTCTATATATAATATTGTGCCATCTGCAAGTGGTTACAGTTTTACTTTTCCTTTCAAATTTGGATACCTTTTTATTTCTCTTTCTTGCCTAATAGCTCTGGCTAGATCCTCTAATACTATTGAATAAAAGTGATGTAGTAGAAGGAAGGAAATAACAAAAATTATAGCTGAAATAAATGAAATAAATATTAAAAAGACAGTTGAAAAGAATCAATGCAACTAAGGGCTTGTTCTTTGAAAAGACAAAGAAAATTCTATACATTTATCTAGATTCACCAAAAATATTCTCAAATATATTTAGAAATGAAAGCAGAAATATTATAATTGATACCAAATAAATACAAATGATCATAAGGGACTATTATCAATAGTTATGCACTAACAAATTGGACAACTTAGAAGAAATGGACAAATTCTTCAAAACATACAACCCACCAAGACTGAATCATGATGAAATAGAAATTTGAACAGATCAATAACTATAAAAAGATTGAATTACTAATCTAAAACCTCCCAACAAATAAGACTTCAGGACCAGATGGCTGCACTGGTGAATTCTATGAAACATTAAAAGAATAATTAATACCATTCCATTTCAAACTCATCCAAAAACAAAACAAAAAGCAAAACAAACAAACAACAACAACAACAAACTACATGAGGAGGGAACTCTTCCAAACTCATTTTACAAGGCTACTACTACCCTGATACCAAAACCAGTATAATATGCCACAAAGAAAATTACAGCTCAGTATCCTTAATGAACATAGAGGCAAAAATCCTCAAAATATTAGCAAATCAAATTCAACAATGTATTTAAAAACATAAATTATGATCAAGTGGGATTTATTTCAATGACACAAATAATTGATTTCTAGTTTCATACTATTATTGTTGGAAAGATGCTTGATATGATTTCTGTCCTTTCAAATTTATTGAGACATGTGTTGTGGTCTAACATATGATCTATCTTGGGAGTATTCTATGTGCACTTGAGAAAAATGTGTATTGTTGCTTTTAGATGGAATGTTCTGTAAATATCTGTTAAGTCCATTTGGTGTAATGTGTTGTTTAAGGCTGATGTTTCCTTATTGATTTTCTGCCTAGATGATCTATCCACTGATTTAAGTGGGACATTAAAGTCGTCTATTATTTTATTGCTGTCCTTTTCCCCCTTTAGATCTATTAATATTTGCTTTAAGTATTTGGGTGATCCCATGTTTGGTACATAAATGTATACAAGTGTTATATCTTTTTTTGTTGGATTGACACAGTTATCATTATGTAATACCTTTCTTTTTCCTTCAGTACAGTATTTTATTTATTTATTTATTTATTTATTCAATTTTATTTATTTGTTTGACAGAGAAAGAGATCACAAGTAGTCAGAGACAGGCAGAAAGAGAGGAGAAGCAGGCTACCTGCTGAGCAGAGAGCCTGACAGGGGCTTTAATCCCAGGACCCTGAGATCATGAGCCAAATGCAGAGGCCTAACCCACTGAGCCACCCAGGCACCCAGTACAGTCTTTATTCTGAAGTCTCTTTTAATCTTATATAAGTATAGGTACTATAGCTTTCTTTTGGTTTTCATTTGCATGGAATATCTTTTTCTATCCCTTCACTTTCAGGCTGTGTGTGTACTAACATTTAAAGTGAGTGTCTTATAGGACTTATATAGATGAGTCTTGCATTTTTATTCATTCAGCCAGTCTATGTCTTTTACAAAGAGTATGAATTTTGAAGTAAAGCAGATCAGATACTAAATTCTAGCTCTACCACTGTTTATGACTCTGGTCTCTTTGAGCTTCAGTTTTATCATCTGAAAATTCCATGAAATTCTCATTGAAATGTTGTGAAGATAAAATCAGAATATTTGTAGGATACCTAGTATTGTATTATAGCAAGCACTTAATACATGCCAGTTTCTCTTCCTCCTTAAAGGTAGACAGTTCAAAGGGCAAACAGAATTGACTGTCTTCATGAGTTACATATTGGGACATCAAATTATATCCATATCTCTACCTGTCATAAAAAAAAAAAAGGTCTTTCAAAAATTTGGAAGTGTCACGTTTTCTTTTCCCTACTTCCAAAAATTGATTTATAGAACATTTAAATCACCTTTAAAATTCTCTTCCTGATGTCCTGAAGAACAGAGAATGTAATTCAATAGATAATTATGAGTATTTCTACAACTTTGAGGGAAAGTGGCAGAGACTAATGGATGGAGAATCTTTTACATTGTGAATTTATAACAAAGATGGTAGTGGATAATCTCTAAAGTAACTTTTGATGCCACAATTTCATGGACTATAGATATATACAGATAGATAGATAGATAGATAGATAGATAGATAGATAGATAGATACACATATAGAGAAAGAGAATATGTATATTACAGAGCCCTCATTAATTTTGCAATAAATGTAAAGTCAGATCATACCGAGCAGAAGCCATTTTCACTGACTACTTTGATGTGATAATGGCTACTGCAATTAATCTGTTGACTGTCAGAGTATTCATCACACAGAATTGTCATCTTATGCTAATGCTATCATTTATTCACTCATTGAATGATGAACTAGTGATATCCAAACTATTTTGCAATCAGAGTTACATCCTTGAAGAAGAGATAGGTACTACTGTACTTGTGAGTTCCATCCCTCCATCTCAAAATGTCAGGCTCTATAGAACTTTACTTGAATTTTTTACTGCAGTATAATTAACATAGAATATTATATTAGTTTCAGTTGTACAAAATAATAATTTAATAATTCTATACATTACTCAGTGCTCATCACCATAAGTGTACCTTTAATCTCATTTCTCTATTTTACCCATCCCCTCACCTAACCTCCTCTGGCAACCACCAGCTTGTTCTCTGTACTAAATACTATTTTTTTGTTTGTCTCTCCCCACCCCTTTTTTTGTTTTGTTTTGTTTTGTTTCTGAAATTCCACATCTGTGTAAAATCGTATGGTATTTGTCCTTTTCTGTCTGACTTAAATCACTTAGCATTATACCCTCTAGGCTCATCCATGTTGCTACAAAGGGCAAAAACTCGTTCTTTTTTTTCTTTTTAATTTCATTTATTTACTTGAGAGAGAAACAGAGATAGTGAGAGGGAACACGAGTCAGGAGGAGAGGGAGAAGCAGCCTCCCTGCTGAGCAGGGAGCCCCACATGGGGCTCCATCCAAGGACCCCAGGATCATGACCTGATCTGAAGGCAGACACTTAACCAACTGAGACACCCAGGCACCACCTCCTTCTTTTTCAAAGCTGAGTAGTATACCATTGTGTGTGTGTGTATGTGTGTGTATACATATACATCTTGCTTTTATTCATCTGTGGATGAACACTGTGTTGTTTTCATATTGTAAATAATGCTGTAATAAACATAGGAATGTGTATATCTTTTCAAATTAATTTTTGTTTTCATTGGGTAAATGCTGAGTAGTGGAATTACTGCACCATATGATAATTCTATTTTTAATCTTTCAGGACCCTCCATACTGGTTTCCACAGTGACTATACCAGCTTGCTTTCCATCAGCAGTGCATGAACATTCCTTTCTCTCTACATCCTTGCCAACACTTGTTATTTCCCGTTTTCTGGTGATAGCTGTTCTGACAGGTGTGAGGTGAGACCTCACATAATGCATAATTTGCATTTCCCTGATAATGTGTAATGTTGAACATATTTTCTGTTGGTCCTATATGTCTTCCTTGGAAAAATGTTTATTTTTCCTCTGCCCATTTTTAATCAGATTATTGAGTTGTTGAGTTGTATGAATTCTTTATATTTTTTGATATAAACCCTTTATAGGATATATCATTTGCAAATATCTTCTTCCATTCAGTAGGTTGCCATATCATTTTATTGATGGATTCCTTCACTGTGCAAAA